>JAUZSX010176462.1:0-16563 GCA_034780655.1 Idiosepius hallami
AAAATCTACATTTTATACTAATTTAGTTTACAATAAATTTAAAGATACAATAATTGACAGTTTTTACCATTTTTTTCAATTTATGATAAAATTTGAAAATTTAAAAACTCCCGACAAGATTTGAAAAATTTAACATTAAAAAAATATTTATATATATATATATATTTATGTTCAGAGATAAGGCTCGATAATCTGAGTATTAATTTTATTGCAAACTTTTGTCCTAATCTTGGTAGTTTTTGTCATTTTCTCACTTTACAAAAATTGAAAAATATTACTTAAATATTACTTATTACTTAGAAATTGATGATCAGTAGAGTTAAATAGTATTCTTATAATTAAATTTGTTTTATCTTTTTCTTCATTAGAAATATTGTTGTGGTTTTATTTAAGGGGCCACAATAAGGTGAAAGAGGGCTGAACACCAATTAGAAGTGTTAAACTATAATTTACACTCTGCTTGAAGGTAGAAATCTCTTACTTTATATAAACCATATGAATCCATATTGTCCATGGATAGAGGGGTGTTAAATGCCCAGAAAAAATACATAGATTGTCCAGTTTGTTTCCTTTATACAATTCACTTTTGTTCTGAGCTGGAATGTATTCCTATCAAATAAATTTAGAATCAATTGAGTCGATACTGAATTCTTGAAATCTTGCTGATTGAAGCGTCACCTTTAGCAAATAAACACTTGGAACTGCAGATACTCTACGCCTTTGCACCACAAGTTGTACAAACTATTATATGTTGATCCAAGATTCAAGTCATTATTTTTCTTGTAAAACATAGAATTGCAATATTTTAAGGAAATATTTATGACTTTTGTGACAGCCATTTTATCCATCAAGCAGGAAGCTGCAAGTTTCCTTTTTTAGAGTTTCTTCCTAAATCAACCATCAGTCAAGACTTGTGAGCTTAAGCTCTTTGGCTCAATATGTTGGATGTTTGGGGTCCAATAGTAGGGTATGTTTGTTAAGATTTGGATGATTTCATTTATACCCAAGGATAAAAGCAATAAGCCAATCAGAAACCAGAAATTATCATAATTTATGCTATTTAATGCCCCTTGATTTTGCTAGTTTTTCTTAGTGTTTTTTTGCTGCCTTACTGGACAGAATAAAATCGAAGGCAAATCTGCCAGAATGTTATGACTGAATCAACAAAGATGAGAATTAAAGTCTAATTTTTAAAAATGATAATTATCAAAAATCTTCTCACTAATTCAGACAACTCTACAAATTTTATTTTAAAACGCTGCTTTTTGACCCATTATCAAGCACACATTTATTTTTTCCAGTATTGCTATCATTTTTCTATGCTATTAATAAAAATAGAATGCTAGATTGTTTTCACTTAGTGTTTTTGCTATTTTAAAAATAAACTTAGGATTATGTTTATTCAAAAGAAATTCAAACACCAAAGGTCGATAAATAAACTGGTCTTCATAAAGAATATAAGTTCCTCCCACTGTTTGCCTATTTCTTTTCTCATCTGACAAACACTGTTAAACAGACATTGGGAAACGCACTATTTTTATGCAGCTTGTTCTATTATTTTCATTCACCTTTTTAATTTTGAATAATCGAATCCAATTGTAAACTATGTTCGTTTATTTTATTTTATTTACTTCATTTTTGGGTTTTATCTTTTTTCATTTTTGCTGTTCATATAATCAGCCAACACCTGAATGTTGTTTATAGATTTTAATCCAACTTAAAAAAAAAAAGTCTTTTGTTATTGAAACAAGAAAGACTTAAAATGGATGATTTGAAAAAGTCTCTCATAGAAAATGGTAAGTAATTTTATTTTTCAATTCTCAAGATTGGTGCTTTAGTTTTTTTGAGGTTCATAAAGATACATTTAGTATTTTATTTTACAGCCTTTATTGTAAAGTTAAACAATAAGAAAAAAAGATTTAATTCTACCGACAGTTTTGTTAAAACATTTTATAGTCTCTCTCTTTTTCAATATTCACTAGAAAGCCTTCTTTTATTAAATCAACTAAATCCTCTTTCCTTCCATATTTATCTTTGGCTATTGTTATCTGGGTCAGTTTTATTTATTTAAACCAAGCCTCAGTCCTATTTCTTATATAAAAGCAAAACAAATGCCAATTACAAGTAAAGTAAATATAAGTATGGAATAGTTTTAGTTGAAAAAAAAAACCCGTTGAAAAGAATAATACAATTATTTTTCTGGAGATTTTAGACTTTGTTAATTTACATGAGAAAATAATGTTTATAATGTTTTGAAATTAACCTGGTATTTATTTAGGTTTGATTGTGGAATTTTTATTGCAAACAAATGCAAAAATGACAATTTTTTTTTTTAGATAAAATTTAACCACCTTCTGAATGATAAATCATAAATGAAAAGTGTAAAGATGTTCAATGCAATAATGAAGGGAATCAGTGCTGTGCTTAACCATGTAGACATCCTGATGCAGAATGCGCCTTCCAGCCCCTTTACCCTAAAAAAGGCAAGTTGTCCTTTTTTGCATTACAACATGTGAAGCCAAAGAGCCTTGCAGCCCCTAGGGAGCTTGTGCCCCCTCCTGCAAGGTCTTAAGCACGGCCCTGAAGGGAATGTAAAAAATGATTTGTTTAATAAAAAAATTTGAAAGGGAAAATTTGTTTAGAAAACATGTTTTTATTATTTAGAAATTCTTGTTATATTTTTAACAATTTTTTTTTAAGATCTGTTCAAAAATTGACTTCTTTTTATAACTTAATTTTTAGTAATTTACTTGAAATATGTTTTTGGATTTTTTTCTGCCCCCCCCCCCATATATATATTTTTTTTACTGAAGATATTATAAATCAGAATTTAATAAAATATTAAAGATCAGATTTTATTAGAAAATGAAGTAAATCATTTTGCAATAATTCCACGATTAAATGATTTTCTCGAAAATAATTAAAAATCATAAAATGGACTTAAATTTTTTTCACAGTTGTTGTCAGCCATCTTGTTCTCTTATTCTCTGTAATTATACTTTTCCCAATAAATCAAGTTTTTTATCAAACATTTTATATTGTCTTAAAAAAGCTAATCATTTTTGACAAAAATTTTCATATTGTGGCTCTTATTATGTATGATAATGTATTACTATGTATGACACTTCCATTTTTCCTAGTTTTATTCATTATATATATAAATGTATGTGTGTGTGTACAAGTAGTCTCTACAAAATTTTTCAGCCAATTTATGGTCTAAAGATTTTAAATTTGATATATAGGGTATAAAAACCTGAGAAAAGGTTTTTAACCAGTTTTCAGCCAAAGATTTAGCTGGGCTATTGCATTTTCTATCCAAGAGCCCAGAAAGCTATAATTCTGATAGGAAATTCTCTAAGGCAATGAATAGCTGAATATTTAATAGACCCAATGTGTTTTGTAAGGTGTTCTTAAAACTGCCTTTAAGTAGGATTGAAACCCTTGACCCTTTAGATAATTTTCATTTAGAACTGTAGAAATAGCCAATAGATTGTGATGACTTTGCTAACCAAAGTCCATAACTGATTTTTTTTTTGTTTTCTAGTAAAGCAACCAACCAAAAACAAAATTCATTGCTTTTCAGCAATGATACTTGCTTCAGTTAATCAACAATTTAATTATTAAATGAGCTGAACCAGTAAAGGATTTCACAGATATGTAAAAGGTGCAGCTCATTTGCATACTTGACATTTTAATTTGTTCATCTAATAAATTAAAATAGATATCTGAGTGTTAATTTCTATTTTTCTATTTCTAATTTCTCTAGAAAATTTGATATTTTAAACAGGTTTTGAAAAATTGTATATTTCACTGAAAATTACACAAAAATAAACTTTTTTTCATTGTGTGTATCAAGACAATAATGGAACAATTGGTTCTTTGGCAGTTGGAATATTCCATTTTCATTGAGAATGGGTTAAAAAGTTTCATAGCTGTACAAAACAGTAAAAAACAATTGGAGTATTCCATTTTCGATTCAGAGGGATCAAAGGGTTCCAGAGTTGTAGTAAGAGTTGGAACATTCCATTTTTAATTCAGAGGGCTCAAAGGGTTTCAGAGTTCTACTATGCAGTTGGAATATTCCATTTTTAATTCACTAAGCTTAATTAAATTCACACTAAGTAATAAACTAACAGTATGACAAGAAGAATTATAAAGATAACTCTTAAATCATTAACCAGCTTTTCCCATGGGCTGCTTTGATGCTCCTTTTGTGATATTTTGATTTGTGGTTTTTGTAATTCCAAGAAAACTGCTGTATATTTTTTTAAACAACTCCTAGTGAATTTTTGTCTTTTTTTGTATTAAAAAATATTGTTAATGGAGAAAGAGAAATAATTAATTCTATTGGATTGTCTTTTAGGAATAAATATTTTTCTTTTTGATTGATGTGTGTTAAATCTTGTGAATTTTACCTGAAAAGAAATTCTGTCACATGAATAATTATGTTTTCATCTTAGGAAAGAAACATTGTCTGCTGATGACACCATTAACAGCTTAACCATGAAATAGGGTTGCAAGAAACGGTTGAATCTTCAATAAATATTTGTTTCTTTGCCAATTGAGTTAAGAAATTCTATTCTTCACTTGTTGGATTGATATAAATGATTGTTTATCCATCTTTTTTTATCATTTCAATGTTGATAACAATCATTTTTATTAATCATGGAGGGAATATGGGGATTCATACATTTCCCAAGGTAATTAGCCAGAAGGTCAAAATAACAGAACCACTTGGATTTGAACTCATGTATTACAATGTCCAAAATGTAAGTACTGATCAACTGTCCCAAAAGAATTTTGAGAAACTAAGATATTTATAAATTCAATTTTATACAAAGATTAGTTTGTTATCCATTTTATAACTTGAAATGATTGAGTATTGGGTTAGCAACTGTTTCTCGTAAAACATGAAAACAGCAGAAACAAAAACAAATTTGCTGCCCAACACACCACTGGGTGTTATGGTTAATGGAATAAACCAACTTACTAATAAGTTATGTCTAATAATTTGATATTATAAGAAGTGCCATGCTTAGCTACTTAGTCATTCTGTCGCAGAATGTGCCCTGCGGCCCCTTTACCCTAAAAAAAGCATGTTGCCCCCCCTTCAACATACTGGAGCTTTCGACTATATACATACATATACAAATATATCTAGAAAGAGAGACAGGTGTAAATAATGATGGATTGAGAGATGTATATTTCAAGTGTGATAATCCTAACACTGAATTATTTTGCAAGTTTTTTCATTATAATCTGTGAAGCCAAGGAGCCTTGCAGCCCCTAGAGAGCTTCCCCCCCCCAACCGCAATTGCAGGGTCTGCGGGGGCCCTAAGCACGGCCCTGATTAAAAGCTGTAACTACTATAAACACAGGGATTTGGTATTAGATTTGAAGGAGGAAGAAAGTAAAGAGAGAAATGAAAGAAGAATATGAAAGTAAATAGAAAAAGAAAACAGTCTTCAAAATGTCTGATCTTTGCATTCATTTCTTTCTCTCTTGTACTTTTTATTATTATGTAATATAGCAACAGTGTCAAGTCTTTTTTCAAATTGTCTACAATACTTCTCTGTTTAGATTCATTTAACACACTCAATGGCGACCTATATTGGAGACACTTAAGTTAATTCTCTAATCATAAAAGTGGATATTTTGTTTTACTGCAAGCCGCATAACTAAATTGATTAAATAAGAAAAATTATACACTAATTACTTTTGTAGTAGAACTAATAGAACTCTAAATATATTTTCTCATTCCAGCCATTTTTCATGCATTATCAACTCCAAGTGGTTCTCAGCCAGGTTCCACATTGACCCTACAGGGTCAATCTCAAATTTCTAGGGTCCACAAAAAAACCACTACAGAGCAGGGTCGGTAGATTCTTAAAAATTCGTGTTCATGAATAATAACTAGAGCTGTGACAATATGCTTTTATTGAAAAATATTCTTGTTGTTAATTGACTATTTTGCAATTTACTATTTTTTTTTTAATTCTATAGTTATTTGTATGGCTGTGACAATTTGCTTTTATTAAAAAATATTCTTGTCACAAACTTAATAATTTTAGGCAGTGATAAGAATATTCTCTACTAAAAGCATATTGTCACTTTCCTAATAATAACAGAGCAAATTCAACTGCCTGAGGAGTCATGCCTTCCATGTGCATGAGTTGCTCAACCATGGCAGAAACAACATTAAAATATTGTAATTATTATCACTATGATTATGATTAGTGTTATTAAGTTATAATTATTATAATTATTATGACTAGAGAAGTATTTACCCAGCCTCATTCAGGGATTGGGCAAGTCAGACCTTGGAATCGTAATACATGAGTTCAAATACTTGTTCTGTTTGCGCTCACATTTGGACAAATAGCCTTGGGTAAGGTATGAATCCCATTTTCCCTCCATCTATGGGTTAAATATGAAAAATGATCATTTTTGCAAAACCTTTTTGTTCTTACATTTTTTTTATATTACAATATGTACAATTGTTATATAAAGAAAATGTGAGGAGAAAAAGGTTTTTCAAAAATGATCATTCTTGGCATTAAATGATTTTAAAAAGAGCCTCTAATATAGAAAAACAGTAGCATACATATGCAAATTTTAGTGGACCAAATCCTTTTTTGTTTTTTTAAAATAACCATTGAATTTTTATCTTCTAAAAAGCTCTACGTAAAAACAGGATTAAATTAAAATAACTATTGTGATTTCATTTTCTAATGAGCTACAGGATGGAGGGTCTTGTGGAATCACAATCAGCTGATTTGTATAAGTATATATACTTTACTGTGATACCCATTGGTGCATCTAGCTGCAAATTTCTTTTTTTTTTTTGCTATTTCCGTTGTATACTTTTTTTACGAGAAAGAGTCACTAGCCTTATGACCAACCCCCAACCTCGAGGAACTTTTTTAAGCTTTTGTAATCAATATTGACCTTCACCTAGATGAGTAACTCTCCTGAGTTAATGAGCCTCATCTGCCCGAGGCAGCTAAAGATAGATAGAATGGTTTTGACTGGGATTTGAACTCACGTAGTATGATTCCATAGTCCTAGCTTTTACCAATGCTCCACCTTGTCGTACAAGTATATAGATTGCAAAAAAAAAAATACCAAAAAAAAACTGACATGAGAAAAAGTGCAAAAGAATCCAAAAATAAATTCAATAAAAACAAAAATCAAAACAGAAATTGAAATCCTTTGAGAATTGTGAATCAATAAAAATCTTTGAAATAAAAGTCTCAAAGGGTTCACAGGGTCAATAAAAAAGAAAGGAAATACAGATTCAAATGACCGAATGACCGGTCAGAAATAAAAGAGAACAAGGGTAAGAAGAAAAGAAAGAATTGGAAATTACAAATGGATTGAAGGAAGTCAATTTGGCCAAGTGGGTAGGCTGTCAGACTACAAAATCAAAGTATGCGAGTTTGAATCTCAGTCATTCAATTCTCGGTCACAATTGGACTAATACCCTTAGAAAAGGTATGAATCCCTACATTCCCTCCAGCTATGGGACAAATAACAAACATAGTGTCATTTAAAAAAAATGTGTATATATAAAAATGTTCTTGGCATTAAATGACCTAAAAAGGTTGATATGCCATAAAACACAAACAAACAAATGGATTGAAGCAAGTAGAAATAGAATTTAAAAAAAAATCATTTGGCAAGTGTAAAAACCCAATAAAATAATTGCCTGTTGTCAGGTACATTTATAGTGTCATATTTACTAGAAAAAATGCTCTGAAAAGTATCTTCATGGTTTCCTTTATAGAATTCCATATTTATCTGAATATAAGTTGAGTCTAAAAATAAGACAAAGTAAAATTCAAGCAAAAAAACTTAGGAATTATTTATGATTTGAATATAAGTCAATTTGATTTGATTTTAACTTGATTGTGTTTTATGGCATATCAACCTTTTTTAAGTCATTCAATGTTGATAACAATCATTTTTTGATATTTGTCAATGCATAATTTTTTAATCATAGTGCGCACTATTTAACCCATATCTAGAGGGAATGTGGGGATTCATACCTTTCCCAAGAGTATTAGTCCAATTCTGAATGCAAATGGAGCGGCTAATATTCAAACTCAAATATTATGATTCCAAAGTCCGATTGACTACCCATGCAGCCCTTTCCCAAATATAAGTCAAAAGCAGACGTCTGTTAAGCTTTTTCTATTATGTAAATGATGTAAATATAAACGTCAACCAAAACCAGAAGTAAGCTAATGGAAGCATTTAAAAGGATAAAAGATTAGAATTTGTTTTAGACAAGGCAAGAATTGTATGGTTAAAATGTAAGTATAAAAATTTAATCAAGTCACACATACAAACTATAAATCTTTTATTATAAATTACATACAAACTTGAAAAACATAATCACTAGCAATAACACTACTCTACTAGTTCTTACAATATAAGTTGATATGCAAAATATGGATTATCTCCCTTGCAAAAAATCTTGACTTATTAAAAAATATACAATTAATTTGGGGTCACTAATCTTTGGGTCATTCATATTATTCATGTTTAAATAATGCTGAAGATAAATATTAAGAATGACTTCAATATAAGTAGTTTAAGCTGAAATATAAATGGTTTACTTTAGCTAAAAGAATTGACTTCTATTCAAAAATTTACGCTAGGTTTCAATATGTGATGATTCAAAATGCCTTAAACTTATTTATTTTTAACCTTTAAAGCTTTTAATTCTAAAATTATTTTATTTTTAATTTCAAAATTCAAATTTTCTGGTCCTAAAAAACTTAATTAGAATTGTTAAATGATTAACAAAAAAGAGCACAAATATTAAAATCTTTAAACTGTGTTTATTTAAAACAGACACAACAAAAAAATTCTAATGAATTCTAAATAAAATCGACACTGAATTACCCGATGCCAGAACAGCCCTGATGCCAAATCGTTTAATTCCCAATGTTGTTTTAAAGTTAGTTTATATCTATTATCTAACAAATTTCACTTAAAATTTTAAGGAAAAAATAAAACTTTTAAAATTCAAATAAAAATATAGATGTTTTTTACTTTTTTACTTTTTTGTTGTTGTCTGAAGTTCATTTTTAAAATAAGTATTTTATATCATCACATGGGCAGAGTGGACATCAGGATTCTAGAGTTTATTAGGTGGGGCATGATCAAAAATAATTTAGTAAACATTAGTCAAAATTAAATAAATAATAACATTGATTTTATCATTATTAATTACTCAATAATTGTTTCTCTTTAACTTGAATTCCTTGAATATTTTACTGGAATAAATTTGTGTCTGTTCTTTTATAGAAACAAGGAATATTTCCCATGGTTTAATATTATATTAAGTATTTAGTTTTAAATATGACTGCTGACATACATTATATATTCATACTCTTACTACTCCCCTAGACTTCCAGTTGCCCTGAAACCTCCTACTTTATAAAATCAGTATATTTTTTTTATAGTTGTTAATAAAATGTTGAATTAGCAACATATGTCTTTGTATGTTCTGTATATAATGTCTTGTTTATCACCTGAGGCAGTAGATAGGCAATCAGATTTTGGAATTGTAACATGCAAGTTTGAATCTCAGTTGTTTTCTATGTTCACATATGGACTAATACCCTTGGGAAAGGTATGAATCCCCACATTCCATTCAGCTATGGATTAAATAGTGTTATTGAAAAACTGTGTGTAGACAAAAAAAATGTTTATCAAAAATGATTGTTTTGGGCATTAAAATGACCTAAAAAGGTTGATAAGCTGTTAAACATAAAACAAATAAACAAACAAACATAATATATCAACCATAATGTATAATTTAGATTAAGAATATAACAATATTGTTGAAACTGATAAGTGCTCTTAGACTTGCGTGTGAAGATGAAATTGTGAAAACAGAGAGAAAGGCTGACCATTAAAGTGTGTGTGGTGCATGCGTACATCATGGAGAATCAAGTTTGTCAAGAGGGAAAGGAAAGAATCAAGATGGTGGTGTTCACAACTTTTATCAACATTGCAAAATGGTGCAAAATCAGATGCAAATTAGGTGGATATTGAGAGCATAAAAGTTGGCAGCTTTTGAGAATGCAGCCAATTGTAAGAAAACCCTTGAAGATTGTTATTGTGGATCATTTTCTTGCTTTCTTTTTTCCTGCCTTTTTTGCACCACAATGTGATTAATAAGAGTCTAAGCTTTTACTGCTGCTTCATCCTTCCTTCTGGTATAAAAGATAACAAGAACAAATATGGTAAAGCCCAATATATCAGTAATTAACTATTATACAAATCCTAAAAGTCATGGCATAAACCATAAATGAATAGTATCAAGTTTTCATGTTAGGTTTGGGACAGTCGATGTGGTCCAGTGGATAGGCAATCGGACTTCAGAACTGTAGTATGCAGGTTCGAATCTAAGCTGTTCCGTTTATGCTGACATGTCGACTAATACCCTTGGGAAGGTATGAATCCCCATCTTCCTTCCAGCTGTGGATTAAATAGTGCAACTTGTGTTATTAAAAAAAAAACTATTAATGGTTATCAAAAATAATTGTTCTCAGCATTAAAATGACCAAAAGAGGTTAATATGCCATTAAACACAAAAACATGATATATTACTTAGCTATTCCTAAATAGACACCCATCTAATTAATGGTATTAAAAAAATATCTTTAAAAAATTAGATTACAAAAGCTTAAAACAGATCACAGCTATTAAATCATTAAGAAATTTTAGTTTTTTTTTTCATAGCAAATTAAATGAAGTATCATTTATACAATTTTATGGTTATGAATTTTTTTTCAGTTAAATTATAAATAATTATGATATTCATTTATTTGGCTGCATTAAAACTAATTAATTATAATAATGTCCCTTTAATTGCTCACAAATAGAAATTCATAAATTCTTCTTAAAATTGTTTTTCCATTTATTTTGATGCATTAAAACTAATTATTCATAATAATGTGCCTCTAATTAATCACAAACAAAAAATTATAAACTCTTCTCATTGCTCATAAAATGTTATGACAAAAGATAATAAACAAATTTCTGAGTTTAGTAAAGACAAAAAAAGAAACAGTTTTTTTCCAACCAAATTTTAACAATATTTTCCTCTAATTTATTAAGATCTTAAAATATCTCAACCCCAGAAAAGGAAAAAAAATATGAGGAAAATATTGTTAATTGTTAACTGTGCTATGCTTAGCCTCTTGGCCGCCTATTCGCAGAAGGCACCTTGCGGTCCCTTTACCATAAAAAAAGCAAGTTGCCTCTCCCACAATATACTTGAGCCTTCGACTATATATAAATATATACATACAAATATATATATCAAGAGGGACAGGCGGAAAGAAAGATGTATTGATAGATGTATATTTCAAGTGTGATAATGATTTTCTAATTAATCCTAACAATTAATTATTTGGATAATTTTTTGGCATTACAATTTGTGAAGCCAAGGAATCTTTCGCCCCCTAGGGAGCTTCTGCCCCCCCCGCAATTATTGGGTCTGCAAGGGCCCTAAACACGGCTCTGATTGTTATTATTGTTAATATTAGAGTCAAATTCAACTTGAAAAATCTATTAATTTTTCAACTAAATGAAAAACAAAAACTATGTTAAAAGAATTCAGCCTCTTTTAAAACTAAGTCAGTTAACAAATTCTGCATATTTATAGTTATCATCACATGACTTAGGCTGGTATGAAGTACCATGATGTTTTACAGATTTTTCAACTGTCAATATTTTTAAATATAGATATATATATATATATAAATAAACATTGATATTCAAAGTTGTCTTAGATTCCCATTTATTAAATGTCTTGTCCCAAGAAAACTTCTTTTTTTCTTAAATATCTGACACACTTTTTGATTTATAAATAGCTCTAAGTTATATTAGAAGGGCAAAAAAACTACTATGCAGAAGGGGTGGGGCAGTTGTTTACTTGTTCCTATGACTTAAGTAACTTTTTATATCTCAGGCAGTATTACTGCTCTGCCCACACTGTATGGCACTATAGCAGTCTGCAAACCTGTTAGTCTGCCATGCATCTTAAGCGAGAAATGTCGCTGGATAATAGTAGTCCGTGATATTCTTCCTCTCTTTATGTCTCAGAATTTCTGTGAGTTTAATAACTTCATCAACTTTTTAAGAAACCTTCTGTGATAGCCATGAATTTAAATTCTTCTTATAACAGTAAGTATTTTCTTTTAATGAGCAAAAAAAAAAAGAACCTAAAATAAGTTTCTTTTATTATTATTATTTTATTATTATACTTCATATTGCATTTCATTTTTTCTCTCTCTAATGTTTTGGTTTTCATTTTCATTGTCATTTTCTTTAGCATCAAAATTCATCTTATTTTATTGAAATATAATCAAAATATTAAACTTTTTCTTCATTCAAATTTAATCTATTTTTTTTTTGTTTTTAATATGCTCAATTTTTTTTTACTTACAGATAAATATTTGATAAATAATAATTATTTAATTTTCAAAGATAAAATGAAACTTTTTTCTTTTTCTAAATAATATGGGTGGCTAGTATTATTTATAATAACTTTCAAACTTTTGTTCTTATATAAATTTACTGATACTTACTGAAATATTTGCTGATTAAAAATATGAGGGTATATTTATTTGGTCAAGCACAAACCCTAGTAAGGCACAAGGCCATTTATACATGCTTATTACATTCTTGGGCTTTTTGTAATCAGTATTACCCTTCACCTAGATGAGTTAATCTTATTAAGTTGATAGGTCTCATTCACCAGGTCTTTGAAAATAGTGTTATCTTTACACCCAGATGAGTTCCTCCCCAAGTTAACAACCCTCATCTGGCCAAGACAATTGAAAGTGAATCAAATGGTTTTGACTGGGATTTGAACTTTTGTAAAATCATGATCAAAATAATATAAAGATGGTCAATTAAAAGATTAAACTAAAAAACCTTTTTTTATAAAAATACAAATTTCTTTAATAAAAATAGAAAAAAAAATAAGAGAAATATTTTTCATAATAAAAATACAAACTGCAACAGAAATTAAACCAAAATTGATTAAATGCTTCATTTCTGTTTTTATATTCAATGGATTTCGATTAGAATTCAATTTATTGTGAATTATAAAAATAAAATATTAAAACCTGTTCTAAAATGATTTTCTTTAGTCAATTTTTTTTATCACGTTTTTTCCCAGTGAAAAAAAATATTTGGCTTAATTTTTCTCATTGTTTATTTGTGAGTTGGTGTTTAAAGTCTACCAGGGATGTTCTAAAAATAATGCCACATATTTCTTTTATTTTGCCAAAATGATTCCAAAGGAAATGCAAATTGCATTGTTATAATGACTAAACTTATGCATTCATCACCTGAAAGTTTCATCTCTCTGTTGCAGATATTGACAGTGTGAGACTCTCCAAAAGTAACCCCTGTCATGGACATGCTTCAGAAGCAGAGATGTGTCACTGACTTCCTCATACAGAAAAAATGAACTGATCAACATTCACTGGCTCCTGCTAAATGATATAGTTGATGTCAAAACAGTTAGCAAAAGAGTTTCTCAATTTCAGAGTGACAATAAAAGTGTAAGTGACAAGCACTCTCCCGGACACAAAAATTGACTGTCTTATTCTCTATTGGTAAAACAGTATTGAAAATAGTGGCAAATAAAAAACAAATTCTCGAGCACAAAAGGTTGCTTGATTTAATAGTAAAAATGCCATCTTCAGAGCTTATTAACTTTTGAAGTTAAAAGTTAAGAAATGGGACATATTACTTTTGGAACAACCCGTGTATTCTTAAACTTGTAGCTTAGTAGTTTTGTTCATTGGTTCTATTACATTTGATAAATATGTGTAGAGTGAAGAACGTTTTTGAGTCTTGCAAAATTTCTATTCAATCCTGTTATTTGAATTCTGAACAAATATCTGCGTATATTTACATTCCGTTGTGGCATGATTTACTCTTTAAGGAAGGGCAAAATGTCTTAAGGCAAGAATTTCTCTGGAATGAATAAAATGTTTTCTAAGGCAAAGATTTTATATCCAATAATACTAAAGTATATCTCAACTGGATATGATTTTTTCTTTTCTTTACTATTAAGACTTTTTTCGCGAGAAAAAAAAAATTAAACATAGATTTTTTTTTTAAAGACTGATATTTCAAATAAATATTTTAATACGGCAAAAATATAATTATATGGTTTTTAAGCTTTAATTTAATTGTGGTTAGTCTTGTGTTCCTATTTAAAGGGATCACAATATTAAAGTGTAAAGGTCTTCACTGCAAGCAGTTAAAATACATGTATATTCTCTGCTTGAAGAGAGAAATGTCTGCCTTATATAATGCTAGACAAATCCATATTGTCCATGGATAGAGGGGGTGTTATCTACCTTAGAAGAGGTAGTCACTCTAGAAAGAAAATATTAGAGTCCTATCTTCCCTTAACCAGGAATTAGTTGAGCACTCTCTAGTGACAATTTATGGCTTAAGTCTTAACTAAAATTTGGGAGGCTGGTTTGGGGCAGTTGATAGGCAGTTGGACTTCAAGATTGTAACAAGCAAGTTCAAATCCTAGTTGTTCTGTTTATGCTCACATTTGGACTAATACCCTTGGGAAAAGTATGAATCCCATATTCCTTCCAGTTATTGATTACACAGTGCATATTGTGTTATTCCAAAAATGATATGTTTACAAAAAACAATGTATATCTACTTTGATGATGTAAGACCCTCGTAAAAAAAGTATTCTCCTGATGATCCTGAGGTGAAACCCGGATAAAAAATACTATCCCACATATATATTTATGATAGAAAAATGGAAAATAAAATCATACAAACAAGATCCAATGGACAAAATATAATAATAATAATAATAAATGTTCCCTGAAGAAGGAAAAATCCATTGCATTGGCACTGAATACATTCTTGTTTTATTTTTCTAATTAATTTTTCTATCACATATATATTTATATTTAAATATATATTTAAAGAAGAATTATCTACATGAAAACATTAATTACAATATACTAGTGAATCCTATTCAACTAATTAATGTTAAGCTTAAAGCAAGAGTGTCAAACTGAAATCCTAAATTTTAAATTGAACAAAGCTACAGACCAAAATTGAACAGATGAATCTTTTAATATCAATCCCAAAAAGTTATGATTTATCAATTGATAAATAAATAAATTCTCATATTAATTGGAAATTGTCTTACTGGATAAATACAATTACACTGCAGGCAAAATTTGACTTGAGGGTCAGAGTTAAAGACCTATGGCTTAAATTGTTGCATCATCACTGATCTATAAGTGTAGGAAAATTTATGCTTTGATTCAAAATGAGCTGGGAGTCTCAAGATTTCTAGAAAGAAAACGATAGACTGTTTTTAAGAGAGTTGGTATTATATTGTTTGTTTTTTAGTTTACTTTAGTTTATTAGGTAAATGAAAAACTAAGCGATGTAAAAAAGAAGAAAATATTATGCACAATAAAAAGGGTGAGGGTGTCTTAGGCAGATTTGACCACAGTGATAAATGGCTGCATCATGAGCTTTGCTTTAGATGGATGCAAAATAAAATAGATTTCAAATAAAATAGCAATCAAAGGAAGAAACTGTCTCCAATAATAACCACTTATTATCCACATCTGTTTTTAGCCAAGGAAATATATGTAAAAAATAAAAAGTTGAATTAAAAAAAAAAGATGCAATCTATCCTAAGAACTACCAGGGCAGCAAGGTTGGAGTAATGATAAAAGCTTGGGTTCTGGAATCATATTACACGAGTTCAAATCCCAGTCAAAACCATCACATTCACTTTCGGCTGTCTCATTAACTTGATAGAGTAACTCATCTAGATGTAAGGATAACACTAATTCCAAAATCCTAGGTAGATGAGACCTGTCAACTTGGGTAGAGTTACTCATCTAGGTGAAAGGTGATACAAATTACAAAAAACCCAAGGATATAATGAGCACATAAAACTGGCCTTGTACCTAACTTAGCTTGATGCTCAATCAGTTAGGTATGTCCTAGGATCTACCAGATGACAAACAAAGTTGAACCAAAGATAATTAAAGATCTTTTTTTATCTTTAAAACAAGATTTTATTACAACTTTACATCAAACTCAATACAATTAAATAATTCTGTTTCCAAAGATTTAAGGAAACTTTGCATACATAGAGCATAGTTGTGTATTTTGACAGGACTTCTGTGTAGAAAAATCAAAAGTTTATAGAAGTGATATATTTATAGAAAAAACATAAAAGTTTTTCAGAATCCTTAGGATAACCTCCTAAACAGACCAAACATGATTGTGGATAGAATATGGGAACCAATAATAAAGAAAGATCAAAACATCAATAACAAGTGAAATAGTAGTACTAACACTAATACAATAGATAGACTGGAATCACATTAAGTTTAGAAGTCCTCAAAATCCATTCATGATTGCCCCCCCCCACGGATTTGTGGCACAACGGATAAAAGCGTTGAGTATCTGCACTTCAAAGTGAGCATCAGCTGAAGGTTAAGGTTTCAATCCCACCCA
>JAUZSX010176572.1:0-32469 GCA_034780655.1 Idiosepius hallami
AATTCAATTGAAATATCATTGATCTTTTTTTGAGGAATGCAATAATAGTAAAAACTGGGATGAAGAAAAATGTTAATGGGTGAATTAAACTATTAAAAAGTACTAAACTAGTAAAAAAAAAAAGGGGGGGATCGCGACTGGTTTCTTTTCCGATTCTTAAGGCGAAACTGGGGAATTTAGAGAAAGGGGCCAAAATATAAGTAGGCAAAGGCAATTAAAAGTTGTAGAAAGATTATAAAAGACTATGTGAGTATATATAGATATATTTCCTATTTTGTTTCCTTAGCTATAAATCAATTATTTTTCATTATTACTATTATTATGTCTGTTGATCTCTCACTAAAAGAATAATAGTTGCGATTTCAATTCCAAATTTTTCAGAATTTCGTTCTCATCTTTGTCATATTTTCAGTCAATCTATCAATCAGAAAAAACATCATGAAAATATCAAAAAAAGAAAAATTTGAATAATGAAAACTTGTTTCACTGTAGAGACAAGCAATAAACTTGTTGGGTCTTGTCTTAACTTAATCTACGACACCAAAATCCTACTTGGCTTTTTACTCTGTATTAAGTGCATAAACATTTTACTTCTGTAATGCAACTATTTCTGTATAAGCTGTATTTTTTAAGCTGGATGTTGTTGAGCAGGAAGACCTCTCCTCACCCATTTTTTGCAATCCAAGACTATCCTGAGACTCCATGTCCTCACTAGGTGATAACTCTAATGACTCTTGTGATCACCTCTTGCTTGAAAGATTTATTATATCCAAGTAGATTTCAATCCTTTTGTGCTTCCATAGATTTGATGATGAAAAGAAAAACTGAATAAGAATTTCTGATAGAATGAAGATAAGCGGCTTTTTTAGTCGAGATCAGATCATTTGAAATGCGACCCATTTTATCTTGATGATACTCTTGTGTTGAGTGAGAAAAACAAATTCAAGGTCAAGTCTGATAATAATCTTAAAGACACTTACAGCTGTTATTAGTTCTATTGAAAGATTAATCAAAACTTTTTAATCATTTAATGCCACAACCAGTTTTTTTTTTTTTTTTTCTTTCTAGTTTAGCACTTTGATGATCACATGTTCTGGAACACAATTTTCACCCAGGAAAATAAACCAGTTTGACTTTCACAAACGTTTTGAATTGGAAACAAAAGCCTAAAATCTATACAAAAATAAAATAATTTGTCATCATAGCTTCATTCTTATGTAAAACTAAATGGCTTCACCCACTTGCTATTGCTTCACAATAAAATTCATTGATTGAAATCATTAAAACATGAGTTTTTAAATAATAAAAAAGATCTAATATAATTTTAATGAAATTTGAAAGAAATAACTTTTTGCATATACTCATTAATAAAACAGTTTAGAAATTTTAAGAAAAACTTAATTCTATTAAAAAAAATACAAAAGGTTTTGAAATCAAAAATTTCTTGGAAAAACTAATAGTAAAATCAAAAATGAATTCCTAAAAATTAAATAGAAATTTAGTAATTAACAAATTTTAATTTGAATCTTAACTAAAAATAATTGCTAAAATGAATTTGGAATACACAGAATAACTTTGAAACAAAAAGTCTGTTTAAGATGAGCCAGAAATAGAGTCTCAAAGTGAATTTTAACATAAAATCTTTTTTTAATAATCTTAGAATTATTATATCATACCACAAGACTTTACCTTGCACTCTTTCCTATTGTTGTTCTTCAGGGGAAAGCTTTATCTTTCCAAAAATTTAGACTTGAAATATACAAGTTCTAATTGTAGAGGATCAATTATTTTAACTCTACTCGTTAAGAATATTCTCATTTTTCAACCCAAATGATTAGTTAATTATCATTTTGTTTGTAGTTTAGATTTAAACAATCTGCTTTAAAAAAAAAGCCAAAATTACTAATGTCCTTTTTTGGCTTCCTGTTGCTAATGTCTTCTATGGCATTGTGTTGCTAATGTCCTTATGACTTCTATGTTTTTTTTTAATTTTCTTTTTTTTTCTTCCAGTTCAACAATCCAGCAGAAGAGAAACTTTTCTTTCAGAAAGTTTTTAAAGGTTTGTCTATATTTTTTTTATATCAGAAAACTACAAAATGCCTTGAAATTAAATTTGAAGAGAATAAAAAGTTTTTTTTTTAAGATACTACTTATTTACATCTATTGATAAGCTTAGCAATGTCCTTTAATAGAGATTGTAAATTACTGATGTTCTAATGATTTTTTTTATAACTGTTTGATTTTCTTCATGCTAACCCTATTTCCCGAACAACAAAAAACACTTACAAAAGAAAATCTTTTTCAAAATGAATCAAAATTTGACTGATTAATTTTTATTGTTCCGTGCTATTTCTTCTTGTTTCAAACTATTTTTCTTTTTCTTGCTTGCTTCATAATTTCTGTCTTTTGTTTCAGCTGCTGGAATTCAAAACAAAAAACAATTGGCTACTGTCAATGCTTTCTTACACGCATGGAAGGCTTATAAACAGTTTGCTTGGGGCCATGATGAATTGCGCCCAATTGGTCGGACTTACCAAGAATGGTTTGGTATTGGTCTAACACTAGTCGACTCCTTAGACACAATGTATATAATGGGGTTAAAAGAGGGTAAGTCTAATCTTGCTCATTCACTCTTGTTCCTAAGTAGATTTGTCAAGAATATTTCTTGCTAGATCTTCTACTTTGTTCTTCTCTTCCTAAAGCGTGAGTAGTAGATAAGCATAGACACAGAGTCAATGCTCATTGGTGACTGTCAGTTTCTTGACTGCGCAATCATCAAACCATAAAGTGCCACATTGTGAATGTTTCTTTATATACTGGGAGTGGAACTGGATGAGCTGAGAGTTGCATGATGGAAGATGTAATTTTTTATATATATTTTGTGTTGGTTAGTGGGCTTTATTATTATCATTTATTGTTACCTGTAACTATTTTTTTTTTTTTTGCAAGTTTTTAGACAAGAGAATGAATTTCCACCAAACCACTAAAAAATAATAAACTACTAAATAAAAAATATTTTAAAATAACAAATCTTTCTATTATTTCTACTTCTTATAATATTGATAAAACATTAACAACACAGAGGTCCACTTGGTGCAGTGGGTAGGCAGGTGGTCTTCAGAATTGTAATACATGAGATTGAATCCCAGTCGTTCTATTTGCATTCATAATTGGACTAATACCTTTGGGAAAGGTATGAATCCCCCCCCCTAAAACACTGACCAGCTTTTCTACATTCTTTCTTTCTCTCTCTCTTTTTTTCTAGAATAATTTTCCAATCTTGTCGGATTTAAAAAGAAATATCTCATCCAAGATTCAGAATTAAAAATATAAAAAAAAACAAAGCCTCGTTTGAATAAACCGATTATGGTTTGAGTTAATTGATTTAATGAAATTTAATCTCACAAGGAAGATTATTCAAGAGATTAAACTCATTCAGTGAAATGCGAGAAGAGAATTTTCCTTTTAACTATCCGCAAATGATTAGGCAAAAAAACAAGAAAATAAAAATCAAGGAAGATACAAATTGAAAAAAACAACTGGCCAAATTCATACAGGGTGATCAAAAAGTCCCTGTGTACCTAAAAATATTTTCAGTAACATTTTGTACACACGCATATTTTTTTTTTAATAAATCTATTAAAAAAAATTTAAAAATCGCGTGTGTACAAAATGATGTTACTGAAAATATTTTTAGGTGCACAGGGACTTTTTGATCACCTTTGAGATTACATTAATCAGATTGGAATTGGTACATTTTCTTTTAATAAATAACTAGTAGCCCTTGACCCGGCATTGCCCAGGTTTCTACAGGCAATGTCCGATTATAAAGTGTTCATCTAGTTTATCATGCAAAAGTAACATAATCTAGATGATTACATGGTCAATATTTGAAAGTGGCTTTTTTTAAATCGAGTATATTGACCATGTCAGTGATCAGGATTTGACTTCTGCTTCAAATCTTTAACGGTTTAATGCTACCATGTAAATGAATATTTTGGGGATCATAAATAATTGTGTTCATTAGAAAATATTGTCATTGTTTTTCTTCATCTTTTTCTCTAATTTTATTTTTTTATCTAAATGTGGGTTTGTTGCCATTTCCTTGACAAAAGACTCAAATCTACATTGGGTAAAGTTAAACACACACATTTATTTTTTTTGCTTTTAGAGTTTTCCGAGGCTCGTGACTGGGTTGAGAAACATATGAGACTTGACATAAACCAAGATGTGAATTTATTTGAAGTAACAATTCGTGTGCTTGGTGGCTTACTCAGTGCTTATCACTTGTCGGGAGATGTCATTTTTAAACATAAAGCTGTAAGTTGATTAGTGTTTTTTATTGATTTATATATTTCTATTTAAACATTTTTTGGGGTTTTTTTTCCTAAAATCTATCTGCCTGTAAGTCATTCAAATCTAGATTCATTGCCTTTTCTAAATAAATCTGTGGTTTGGGCTTAACAATAATCTACTCAAGGTCTTTTAGAAAGCAATGATTCATATTTTATTACATAGAGCCATGGCGACAATGCTGCATGAATTTGCAGATCCTTTTTTTATCTAAACTTTAAGATTAATTTTGACTTAAATCCACAGAACAATTCTTATGTCAATTTTGGAATCCATTCCTACATAAACCGACATTTTTGTCTTCCTTAGTCTCTCTTTCAGCCTCTCCCAATTCCTCTGTCTCTCTTTCAGCCTCTCCCAGTTCCTGTCTCTCTTTCAACCTCTCCCAATTCCTCTGTCTCTCTTTCAGCCTCTCCCAATTGCTCTGTCTCTCTTTCAGCCTCTCCCAATTGCTCTGTCTCTCTTTCAGCCTCTCCCAATTCCTCTGTCTCTCTTTCAGCCTCTCCCAATTCCTCTGTCTCTCTTTCAGCCTCTTCCAATTCCAGTCTCTCCTAATTCCACTCTCTTTCAATCCCTCTCTATTTGCAGAAAGACCTTGGAGATCGACTCATGTACTGCTTTGACTCCCCTTCCAAAATTCCTTACTCTGATGTCAACCTGAAAACCAAAAAGGCCCACCCGCCCAGATGGGGCCCTGACAGCACAACCTCTGAAGTCACAACTATACAACTAGAGTTCCGTGACCTTAGCAGAATTCTTCGTGACCCCAGATACGAGGTAAACCTTTTGTTGATATAATAGAAGCGATGAACAAAAAAACACCAAAATATTTCACTTTTGCTTTAATTTTCATCAGCATTTAGAATTTTTTTTTTCTTTGGCCGTTGATATCTGTTATCGATTTCAGTTAAATTTTACGACTTGGGCAGATGAATGTGCAGCCTAAAATGGGTTATCTCCCTTTAAAGATTTAGAATCTATGGGTTATCTCCCTTTAGAATTTAAAATAGTTTTATTTTTTTCAAAACAATTTGGAAGTAATTGAAGTTGGTTTATCTGATAATGTCTCGGTCTTTTTTCAAATATTTGTAGGGACTCAATATTAATTTCTATATGTTTTGCTTTGGCTCAGTCTGTTTAAATCAAAAACCCATTCTTCTTGAATTTGAATGACAACGTTTTCCCCTTCCTTCTGCAAGTATATGTTCCGAAGGCAATTTAACAGAGAGAAACACAAAAAGTATTACTTAAACCCTAATGTTTACAAAAGAAAAAAAATGGGCGATTGAATTTACTATGAAAATGTGAGCAGTGAATGAGATTGATTAGGTATAGTAAGAAGAGTAACAGCTAATCACTAATTAATTAAAAATAAAGAGTAAAACACAGCAAGTAACAAGATTAACATTAAGTGCATTCTAAAAGTTACTGTGCTATATTTATAATTTCTTAACAAAAGTACTTAGTCCTGTGTTGAAAAATTCGAATTTTTTTTGGGAAAAGTTTTGTTCCTAAATGAAGGAAAATGTTTACTGTTGCACTTTTACTGAAAATGATCAATTGATATTTTATTACTTGCTTGTCAAACAAAAATAATTTCTTTGTAGAAATACAACTTTCTCAATGCCCTGTTTAAAAGCTGGATACAATTCTTCTGTTCATTCAATTGATTTTTTAAACAAATAATTCTATAGTAAATATAAAGTCTTTTCTTTAGAATAACAACAATGGATTTCCACAGAGGGATTTTTGTTTGATGTTTTGTCTTTCCTGCGTCCCAAATCAAATGATGACCAATTACTTGAAATTTGTGTTTTTACAGGCGGCTGTCAGTGAAGTTTCAAACCATATCCATGCCCAGCCTAAAAAAGATGGCCTTGTACCAATCTTTATCAATGCTCAAACAGGAGACTTTCGCACTACAGCAACAATAACCCTTGGAGCTCGTGGCGACAGTTACTACGAATACCTTTTAAAACAATGGCTACAAACAGGCAAGAAAAATGACACGTAAGTTGAGTCAGAATTTTTTGAACTTTGTGTTCTTAATTTTACTTGGTTTTTTGGTTTTCCCAAATTTGAATTCAGATCTTAAAAAAATATGACCAGCTGTGTTGAGTTTTTGACTTATATACCAGAATTTATGGAATCCATGAATTTTAATAAGAAAATGGTCTGTCCCCCAAAGTACTTTTTACTCTAAAAAGTACCTGACCCTTGTTTTAGGCCTTCAAGTTTCTATTGAAAAGAGAGAAATAGAGGAGAGAACATCTGCTGTTGTCTTCCTTTGCCAATATTTATCAAGTTAAAAATGACTAACATTGAATTGTTATGCAATAGCTTTCTTTATTTCATAAGTTGACATAAATTTGCTTTATCTTTATCTTTTTTTTTACTTTTCCCTTCCAGCTTTAAATCAGACTACGTTGAAGCAGTGAAAGGGATGAAACTTCATTTAATGAAAGAATCGGAACCACATAAATTGCTTTATTTTGGAGAATTATTGGGAGGACGAAATTTTAGCCCTAAAATGGTGAGACAGCTACATTTAGAAATTGGATTCATTTATTTTCATTTAACTTACTACTTTACATTATTATTATTATATGACAAAAGGTGTGTGGACTTTCTCAGATCACCGAGAAAAAAAAAATGTTATAATCTCTCATTGTGGATGTTTTAAAATTTACTATCATTTTAATGGGATTAAAACAATTATTTAATCAGAAATAGTTATGCATTCTTGTTAAAAGTACTAGAAGCAGGAATGGAAATTTCCATTTTAAAGATAATTATGCTTTAAAAAATTTTTAGTTTAGAAAGTTTTTCCAAAAATCATGGACAAATATTAAGTTGCATTTTACTAGAAATCATTTTTTTTTGTTCTGTTGATTGACAAAAGGAAAATTTGTTTTATCTATTAAACAACTTTTATAGTTAATATGCTGTTCAGGAAACTAAATTTTTATTTTTAGAGGCTTTTTAATAAAAGTATGTCATTGCCCTACGAAGTATATTACAAAATGATAATGAATATTTGGCAGAAAATTTCAACAGCTTTATTTCTTGTCAATGGGATTCGTTATAAAAATAATCTCAGTAGAAACCCTTTATGAGTAAAAGTTTTGATTAGCTTTTTTTTTTTTCATTTAATCCCATCCAGGATCATTTGGTGTGTTACTTACCTGGCACTCTTGCTCTGGGTTATATGCATGGTCTTGGAGATGATCATTTAGAATTGGCCAAAAAGCTAATGAGGACTTGCTTTAACATGTATAATCGGATGCCAACGAAATTGAGTCCAGAAATTGTTTATTTTAATATGGCACCTGGGGCAAAGGAGGACTTAATTGTCAAGGTAAGTAAGCTTTTAATCCTCATTCTATGAAGGGGAGTTCTCTCCCTGTAAACATTTAGTGACTGCCACTCCACTACTGAAACCAAACCCTCAATGTGGTTCTAGTTTGCTGCTCAACCAAATTGCTACCTTGTGTAAGTTGCTTGTAAAGCCTGCATTGAACTTTTGCACAAATGTCTAGTCTCTATCAAGTAACTTGTTTAATAATTTGTCAATGAGAATAGTTACTATTTGATGATTCAACTGCAAACTAAAATTTTTAAAATATAGAGAATGCTTTAAAAAAAAAAAAAAAAAATATATATATATATAAAATAATTTAAGCTTTTATGTATTCTGATGATGGCAATAATTACATGCTCCAGGACTTGTCAAATCACAGCTTGAGAGAATAGCCAAATTTCCTACTTTTTCTTTACATCCGAGTTAAATTGTGTGAATTCAATTTTTTTTTCTTTTATGTCCTTTGCAGCCAGCAGATGCCCATAATCTGCAACGTCCAGAGACAATAGAAAGCCTTTTTTATTTGTATCAAATCACCAAAGACAAAAAATACCAAGAATGGGGATGGATGATCTTCCAAGCTTTTGAAAAATACACTAAACTTCCAAATGCCGGGTATTCATCTATCAGCAACGTCAAGAGTACAACAAACCAAGGCTTCCGCGATAAAATGGAAAGTTTCTTTTTAGCTGAAACTCTTAAGTACTTCTACCTGTTATTTGCAGATGGGCAACCCATCCTGCCACTTGATAAATATGTCTTCAATAGTGAGGCACATCCCTTACCAATTTACGACTCCTGAAGCCCAAATTTGCTTCTTTGGTAGGAAAAAAAATTAATGCTACATTGTGGCTTTCATTTCAACATTTTAAATTTAAGTGGGAACCTTTTCCACTTAACTAAAAAACAAGAGTCCCCCCCCTTCTCTCAATTTGACCCTTTCTTTCACAGAATTCTATCAAATAATTCACATTTGCTCATTGTTTTAAACTTTAAAAACCCTTTCCAACTGCCATCAAAGTGTGTCTGTGCTGAAAAGTTTTGATTGGGTCGAATGGATCAGTGATACCTTTTGGTACTTTATGTGCAATATATACCTATAGTAAAGTGCTAAATATTAATGAGAGGTCATCTATTCCCACAAAGGGACAAGTTTACATTCTGGTTTGTCAGACAACTAAAGCATGAAACCAAGGTTCTCAACTTGTCACCTAAGTTTTGCTCTAAGTATGTTTGTACTTATTCTTAATCATACTCATTCTTTATACCAATATACCAAAATGTATGTAAAAAGACATTCTAAGCCCAATTAATCTCATTTTTAAAGAATCAATAACTCAAATGGAATCAACCAGATGCATTTTTCAATATATTTCATTTTTCCATTTTATTTATTTACTAGGATTTCTGGTTGGTAAGAGTATCTTTGTTTCTGAAACACCCCACATACATACACGCTAATGAAATATGAAATTCTAATTACTATCAGATTCTCAAAATATCTAGTAATTTAGAATTTTTTTTTTGGGGGGGGGGGATGGTGAAAGAAAGAAATATCAAAGTTGTTGAAGTCAGTCAAAGAAAATATGATTTTAAGACTGATTTTTAATGCAATGAGGCCTTATTTCTTAATTTCACCATTTGAGGGGAAAAAAAAGAAGTGAAGAACTGCTGAAAATTTTGCTGATATTTCAATGTGATTTTGGTCGTGAAAATCTAATAAAATGTGATTTGAATTTAGTCGTATGAGTTTTTTTTTTATAAGTCTTTAGATCAAAAAGTAGGTAGATAAAAAAAAAAAAAGCCAAAAATTCATTTTAAATTTTATTTGAGCAAAAAAACAAAAAATAAATGATAAAAATAAAGTAATTTACCTTTGGCCAAAGATCCTTAGGTCATTCAATTTTTTGCTGAGGGAGGTGGGTAAGAATAAAAAGGGAGTTAAGAACCTGTTTGAAACAGGTAATCCTAAAGGAGGAACCTTACTTACCCAAGCCTCCTTTGTCCATTTTTACTTGAAAAGATTTTTTTGTTGCTGCATCTTTTCCTTCTCATTGCGTTGTGCTTTTGTCATTCTTTCTCTTGCACTGCGATGGAGAATCACATCCTCAAAAAAAAATTTCTTCTGGGAGAGCGCAGGGCAAGGCTTATGCCTCCTTCCAGGGTTTTTCTTTGCTTTGTCCGTCTCATTGAGCCGATCTCCTGGCTATTTTGTCAGAATCCAATTTTAAAAACTAATGGAAAAGCAGAAAGTTTCTTCAATTGATATTCATTGGACAATCTTTAAAGACAGGAACACTAAACTGGAGATTTGGGTCAGAGAAGCTTTCTAATCATTCTAAGGCTTTCTGAAATGATATAAGAAAAGAAAAATAATGGGGTTGTTTAAACTTTAAATGGAGAAAAGAAAATATCACACACTAAGCAATTAACCATATTTATGAACACTAGCAGTCAGTGAAGTTATATTAAAAAAGATTTCAGATTATAATTAGCAAATGAACTAATAATTTAAGTTTAATACTATTTGAAGTTAAGGGTGGGTACAACATAGCTAGTGTTTGTTTCTGCTCTAAGCAGAAATATATAATTCCATTTTAAATAAGATGTTATTTTTACATATAATGGTTATATAAAAGTGTTAAAATAAGGAGGCACTTTATTTAACAAATTAACTTGCTTTTTGGTTGGGAAATTTCTATTGACATTCCTAGATCTTATCGCTTTCCCAGGCAAATAACATTCACAATGCAGGATAGTTTTGGTGAAGTAAAAAAAAAAAAAATTGATTTATTAGACTTTAACAATCAGATGCCTTTTCTCCTCATAAAACATTGTCAGTGAGAGAGTTCAATTGCTTTTTATCATCATTTGTTTCAAGTCTAAAAAAAAAACACTGAAAACAATGCCATACATTGTATTTTAAATGTTTACCTTAGATGATTTATTCTTTTTTTGATTTAAATATTTTCCAATTGTGGAATCTTAAGAATGAATAAATACAAGTCAGTAAATCAATTCCTACCAGGAAATTATTTTTTACTATCTTTCAAATCCCGTTTAAAAAAAAGTATCAAGTTCAAACTTAAAAATACTGGACCGAAATTCATGACCAATTTGTTTTATTGCCTACACAAGTTTTAAATTTATAATTAAATTTAATTTGCAGTTAAAGAATGACCTTTAATTTATGATCAACTTAATCCACTGTCAAATGCAAGCTAAGGCCAGAAATCATCTTATCCTTTTTTATATAGTTGCATCCACAACATCTTTATTCTTAAGGAGTGAAAAGGGTCAAATCTCAGAATAAATAGCCGCAATTGTTTTCATTATGTTCAAACGGTAATTCCAGTTTTCTTCATAGAAATGACCAGATTGAATACCTGACAAAATGTTTACTTTTTTGCTTTCAAGTGGTGGGGAAATAAAATTAGATTTAGTCTCAGGATTAGGATTGACAAAACTAAATTCACTAGTCTTTGTTGATTCAAAACAGTAAAGTAAATTTTTTTAAAAAATTAAGGAAATCAAAATTCATGACAAAAAACTAAATAGATTTAGAGGAAGGAAGATGTAAGCGAATCATGCTGTTGATTCTCAGAATAAATAGCCGCAAGGGTTTTCATTTCTTTCAAACGGTAATTCCATTTTTCATCATTGAAAAACACAGCAATTTGTCTAGTTACATTAAGGGAAAAAAGTTTTTTGTCTAATGAAAGTTTAAGTTTTATTTTTACTGAAAAGCTAATTTTAAGGGAACAAAAAAAATACATTTTAGATTTCCAACATTCAAGACAAAGTTAATAATGGAGGTTAGGTTAAGCACCCCCCCCTCACTAAGTGCTATAAATACAAAGTTAAAAGCTATATATAACAGGTGAGGCATGCATGAGTCAATAGTGAATTTTAGGCCACTGGGGGTAAAAGAAATTTTCGGAATAAATTTTGAATCACCCCCCAAAAAAGCCAGAATTTTATCACATTCAGAAATACTGAATTTACATTAGACACAATTCCATCCACATTTTGACCAAGTTTCAGAAAAACCCACTGGATTGATCAAAAGCTAGGGACACAAAGGTGTCACATTTGGCCAGGGTGTTTGTAACCTATTTTAGGCCAAAGTGGAAAGTTTCCATTTTTTTTTTTATGCACATCTAAATATAAAAATACAACTTGTGGGAAAATTTCAGAAAAAGTAATGGACGGTTATCAGGCAATAGTCTGGACACATGCCACTGAAAACAATGGTCCCTCTGATTATCCTCACTCCACTCCCTTCCTTGATTAAGTTCTTTAGAAACAAACCATGTTTCTGTCCTCAGAATTCCAAGTGGTTGAGTTCTCGTCATAATGGAAATCAAGAGTAGCAAATATACACAAAACATCATTGGACAGAACATTGGTTTGGTGTTCATTCACCAAGCCAAGATTAGTATTTAGTTTAATTACTTATATAAAAAAAAGGGTAACTTTACTTTCAGATTAAAACAATACTTTGCCCTACAGAAATAAGAATATGGTATATTAAATCCTTTGAATAGCTTTTAGATAAATTTTTATTAATTAAATAAGGAGGGGGAGCTGGAAGAGAAAAAGCCACAAAAATGTTGCCTCAGATTTGGTGACAACTATCATTAGAAATCATTAGACTGAGAGATCATCACAGGTAACTTTTGTAGCTTGGTCAGGGAGATGTGGTTTAGAGCTCAGAAATAGAGAGCTTTCATTCTATTCATTATGACAAAGCATAGAATATACAAGATTAGGGCCCTGCCCACCCCTTTGAAAGTAATGATTTAACAAAATTTGTATATTACTCATTTGGCAGCCATTCATTCTGTGCTTAAGGAAGACTTTTTGATCAGGTCTTACACATAAATTGAAGGATTAAATTAGAGAAAATTCTAAAGAAAAAATACAACAGGATTACCAGATTATTAATTAAATCCCTGAAGCTAAAACATAAATTTGAAAAAATAAAAACTAAAATTATAAATAATCCAATTTGAAGTCCCAAAAATGTCAAGTATGATAAGGAAAAATAAAAAGCAATCTACCTCAGCGTTGGTGAAGATTCAAGTCATGTATATTTAAACATCCAGGATCTAATTAAATCATCATCGGAAGAATGCTTTAAAAACTAATTTAAACAATATTTTACCATGTATATTATTATTATGCAGACTGAGTGTTTTAAGTCAGTATGAATAGCCATCAAGTTTTAGGTTACTTGGATCTAACAGCATGTCAACTCCTGATGAAATATTATCAAGACTCAGACCCAAAAATTAAATCTAATTAAAGTTCAATTGTTTATGGGTGAAAATACTGAAAACACTAAAAAGAAAAAAGAATTTAACTGGCTGAAATAAACACCTTAAAGCTGACAAAAATTGACTAATATATATTGTTTAAATATATTTTTAAAGTTACTTTTAAATATGTTATTTAAGATAAAAACTAATTACCTAGGTTAAACGCCTACCACACAATTACAAAACATTTTAAATACTATTTTCTCATGTTAGAAAAAAACAGTTTTTACCATTTATTATGTCAATGCAAATTCATTAATCCAAATTAAAAAAAAAAAAAGGCCAGTACTGAATGTCAGTGTTAGGTGATTTAATCATTTGAATTATCATGTGTCCCTACCTAACAATATCATCATTCAACAGTCATAGCCTTTTTCCAAAGATTTAATCCTTCTCTATATTCAACACATCTTTTCTTCCCAAGTTTAACATTTCACCATTATTTAGTATCAAAACTAAACTCACTCTTAACTAAACGGTTAATTTAATGTACTATATGGGCTTTGAGTATCCTCCCACAAAAAAATGCAACTAGGGCCCTAACTTTCCCATAAGAACAAACCTGAAATTTATTGCAAACAAGAATATTTCCAATCCATTGCGTTTAAATTTGAACTTGTTATAAATAATCAGTGCATGGAACAGCATTCGATCCTTTGAAAATTTCTTTTTAACATTAATTGCAATCAACCCAGCAACTATTGTCAGACCACAAGATATATGTAAATGTTCTCTGGAACATTTTTTTCCTTTAGAAGTGCTTGCTCTATCTTAAAAACAGTGAAAGAACTGATTATTTTTTTTATTTCTTATTTAAGCCTGGGAAATTAAGATTATCTTAAAAACGCTCAGATTTTGTGCAAGAATAATACTGGGGGGGGGGAGAACTATAAACTTGTAAAAATGTAACTGTTCTTAGGAAAGTCCCATTCTCTTAATAGTAGAGACATACAGGCATAAGATCAGTTTTTAATATAACAGCTATAAACGCCATCCTAAATACTTGGAAAATTTAGAATGGAGCTGGAGCTGTGGAACCTTAGAGGTTTAAGACAAAACAAAGTATATTTAGACTTTAATAGATTGTTAAAAAAAGATTTTAAAAATTTTATATTCCTAAACTTTACCTATGATTTTAACTCCTTTGGCATCCACTGGTAGCTGACTTTCGAGTAGCCAAGGTCATCATGGACAATTTTGTGTGCTGTCCCAACCGATATGCCTAAAGTTGTTGCAATGTCATCCACTGTCACGCTTCTATCAGACTCAATAAGATCATTGATTGATTCAATCACTTCAGGTGATCTCACTTCTATAGGCCTCCCAGGCCTGTCTTCATCCTCAACACTGCTTCGTCCGTCTTTGAACAATTTAGCCCATTTATAGACATTTTTTCGGCTGAAACATCTGGCACCATACACAGTTGACATTCTCTTATGAATTTCAACAGGTTTGCACCCTTCAGCAACCAAAAACTTGATCACTGACCGCTGTTCAAATCTGTGGTATGCTTCTTGGTTGGCCATATATTATCACCAAAACCATGAAGTTTTTTTTAAACCTGCAAAAGAAATAAAATCCATGTGCAAAAGAAGTTATAACCAAACAAATCACTTTATTCATTGAATGAACCTTTTATAAAAACAAAAAGCAGAATATTTTAAAATATGCTATTTAAACATGAATTTAAAAATCAACAGATTACAATTATGACTTATTTAGTATTAAATTTAATAGAGACCGTCTAATAAAAAAAAAAAAAAAGTATGTTTATCAAAATAAAAATAGGAAAACTGCAATTTTTTCATGCCAAACATGTTAAAACTTGGGCAGGGGTAATAAGTTTGAGAAGTATGTGAGCAAATTTGTTTTTGTTGATAATTTGAAAAAGCCTAAAATTTTAAATTCGATGAGTTTTGACAAAAATGTAACTGTCCTTAGGAAAGTCCCATTCTTTTAATAGTAGAGACATACAGGCATAAGATCAGTTTTTAATATAACAGCTATAAACGCCATCCTAAATACTTGGAAAATTTAGAATGGAGCTGGAGCTGTAGCAGGATTGAATCTTTTGGAATAAATTTAATAGCAAAAGTTTGAAAAACATTTTCATTCAAAAATACCATTAAGCTCATTAAAAGATTAAAAAAAATTAAATTTCAGAAGGATTTAAAATTAAATAAAAAGAAATTAAGTGAATAGTCTAATGCTAAAATCTTAATAAAAGTCAATTTAAAATGGGTTAAAGAATAAAGCATGTAAAAAATAAGTTCTCAGATATGAAAATATTTTTCAATTAAGCTTTTATGTATAAAATCAATTTAATATATTCTTTCAAAAATAACTTTAAAGAGGCTGTTTGAATTGAAAAAAATGGGTTTAGTGCTAAACTTCATTGGATATAATTAAAAAAACTCAAATTGTTATGAACTGTCGTTAAAATTTTTCTATGGGCACTTTAATGATGAACACAATGAAGATAAGGGAGAGGACATGTACCCGATACTTGGACACGAATAGGATCCAGCGGCAGACACACACGAAACTAGTCCCCTTCAAAGTAATCTCCTTTGGCTGCAATACACTTGCTGTACCGTTCCAACAACTTTTGGAAGGCCCCACGGAAATCCTCTTGTGTGAGTATGTCAACAACTCTTGTCACAGCCTCTTTCATCTCCTCTATTGTCTCATAACGACAGCTTCTGAGGTTTTCCCTGAGCTTAGGGAATAACCAGAAGTCACAGGGAGCAAGATCTGGACTATATGCAGGGTGAGGAACCGTTTCAATGTTCATCTTTGTCAAATACTCTGTGACAAGGATAGAGTTGTGGACTGGCGAATTGCCATGGTGGAAATGCCACTGACCAGATTTGAAGAGTGCTGGCCTCTTCAGACAGAATCTCTCCCTAAACTCCTTTAAAACTTCAACATAGTATTCCTCATTGACTGTTTCTCCAGTGGGTAGCCAGTGTATATAGATCATGCCCTTGCTATCAAAAAAAGGGATCATCATAAGTTTTTCAGTGGATTTGCTCGGTCTAGATTTCTTGGGTTTAGGAGAGCCAGCATGCTTTGACTGGGAACTCCGTTTCTTGGCCTTCGGGTCATAGCAGTAGATCCAGCTTTCATCACAGGTCACTAGATTATCAAGAACTGCGGGATCTGAACTGATCAGCCCTAGCATCTCCCTGCTGTAATGACAACGCCTTTCTTTCTGATCGTCCCCAAGCACCCTTGGGACAAACTTGGTGCAAATCTTCCGCATTTTCAGTTCCTCACGAATAACCGTGTACACAGTTCCCACACTGACATCAAACTGTACACTTATTGTCTCTATAGACATACGACAGTCCTTATCTATGAAACTCTTTATTTTGCCAACCAACTCTGGTGTTATGATAGACTTTCTCCCACACCTCTCATCATCCCTCACAGAGTCCCTGCCTTCCTTGAATCTCTTATGCCACTCAAAAACTGATGCTCGATTCATGCAAGATGGTCCAAAAGCAGTCTGAAGCATATCATATGTTTCTGTGGCATTTTTTCCAAGTTTAAAACAGAATTTTATTGCGTATCGTTTCTCTAAAGTGTCCTCACGTCCAGATTGCATTTTTGAAATTCACCATCTGTGACAATCAGGTTTTAGTAGCTTACTTTTTAATTCCTGCTGTAGCAGTTCATTTGAACCTGAAATCAAAAAAATTAGTCACATTAAGTGTTTGTGACATTATGCTTATATAAAACTTTCAGATTTTTTATATAAAATTTTTAGTTTAAGTGAATCTAGTTGTGCTATTGCCAACCCCTTTAATAAGTCTTAATTGAATTATATAAAGAATAAAGAGGACTTTTGAAGGTTTGTTCTGCATGCTTGGTTTATAATTCCTTAGAGCCTGTGTCAGAGAACATTTCCTCACAAATAATCAGAGAGATTCCCAATGTTATAGAATCATCATTCACAGGAGTTGAAAAAATAATGGGAGGAGGGGGGTTCTTCATATGTAAATATATTTTTAAAAAATCAAGCTATTTAAAGAAATGTTGATATCAAAACTTCAAAAACTTAATCAAAACCCAGAACTTTTGGAATTCATTTTAACACAATCTTTAGCTTTCAATGTACACACCATCTCATTGCAAATATAATCCTAACCGAAATTATGATTAATCCATCAACTTGTTACTTTAAAACTGAGGATATCTGAAGCTGTTGGTATTAAATTAAAATTGGCACAGTGGATACATTTCTTTACTTGAGAAGGATAGGCGACAGGGAAATGGAAGTGGTACCTACCTCACAGAGCTCTTACTGAAGGAAACCTCTGGGGAGTCAGATTTTAACCGAGGAGCTGAGAGGGATATTGGAAAATTACCTGAGGGAACTACCAAAAGACTTACAGGATTGGAAGAAATGCATAGGGATGATGCATGTAGATATGGGAGGTTCTTGTTTTGAAGAGAAAGTTTAGTAAGCTTGTAGAAATATCTGGACATTTTCTAAATTATTCAACACTGATATTGCTTGTGCGTAGAATGTATTCTTAAATACAACATTCTACCTACTGGGACAGATTTTAAAAATTATTTGGGAAATCTAAATTGCCCACAGAATAATTTTCAAGACTCCCTCCCGTCCCCACTACAGCCATCAGTCTTCTCAGGAGTTTAATAACAAATAAACAGTTCAGTTAGAGCTAATATTCAACAACATCAAGGAAAATCAGATATTTTTATCATCATTACCGTTTACTTATATTTTTTAACTCCTATTATTGGGAAGAATGACAGAGCAAAAAAGTTCTTATTAAATCAAAAACAGTTAACTGACTAACCGTGCGTGATAATTTTAGGCTGCCCCTTTTTTAATTGGCCAAACGAGGAATATAAAAAAAGGGTTTAAAAAGGAAATTTTTATATTCTGCATAAAAAAAATTATGGTGATAGTAAAACAGGCGAATAATACTCAACTTATTTTAATATTTAGATGAAAAAAAAAAAAAAAAGGGTATACACATTTCAGGTACATACAACGCCGGAGCCCAAGCAGAGAAATAAATTATATGGGGGGCCTGGATTATTGTATAGGTAGACCAATGAATCAAAGTTTTCAATTATTTTCACACTTGATGTGGATGCACATGTGTCTCTACATGACTTCGGCTTTATCGACATAAGTGAAAACACTAGAAAGAATTATTGCCCTTAGATTAACAAAGGGTTTCTTTCCAATGGGGGGGGGCTCGATTAAGTATAGCTTATGAAAAAGTGCCCCCCCCCCAAAAAAAAAAAAGTTTAAATATTTTCTCAATTTTTTTAATCTGGTAGATTGGTGTCCAATCGATAATATTCCACAGAAAAAAATACCAATTTTTAAGTTGGGGGGGCGGTCACCAGTCTAGAGGTCCGCTAAAGTATGCTTGCTTGGTCGCCATTGAACACGTACCACGTGTCTCAGGATATATAATGAAAATCAAAAATGTGGCTTTGATTTAAATTTTTATAACTAAGTGGAAAGAAAAAAAAGGCAATAATACCATTCAAAATCTAATTTCTTTCGTTTGCTTAGACTTTGGCAGAGGAGAGCAAGCAAGAAGAACCACTAGACAATAGTCGAGAGAGAGAAAAAGGAGGGTGGGTGACCGTACACGTTTACCGAGTAACAGAAGGCCCTGGTATGCTAATTTTGCCGGTTAGTCAGAATTTAAAAAAATACACGTGCTTGGTTGAATTTTTTTGGATTAAAGAGATTTTAATTTGTCCATCAAGATTAGAAACTGAATTTTTTTAATCTCTCGGCATAAATTATTGAACTGAACTACAACCACGAGTGATAAAAATCTTAATTTTTCATTCTTTGTGAGGAAACCGAATAAAAAAAAAACTTAAATATTTAAAGCAAAAATTATAGATACCAAAATATTAATCTAAAGAAATCCTAAAGATTAAAAAAGAAAATAAAGATATCAGATAATAATTTTCATCCTTAATCTGCAAAGAATTAAAAATAATGGAAAAACTAATAATGAAAATGAATGTACTCACAGTCAGATGAATCAGCCAAATGGACGATTGAATGGCGGGCAACTTAATTTATAGTAAGTCAGACACGCCCTCTAGCGAGTACAAGCGTAAATAAGAGACGATAACTCTTTACGAGAAAATTCCTTTTGTATTAAAATTAACTTGTTTTAATAAAAGTAAAACGATTGTATTGGATTTTAATTAGAATATATTAGACTAGGAATTAATTTTATTATTTAAATTTTTCCACAAATTCTTATGATTGGAAGACATCGGTGTGGTGCATGCATAAATTGAAGAAGAAAATAAAAAGGGGGTTTAACAAAAAAAATATTATAGAAAAAAATTAATGTTAAGAAAAATATTTTTTTTTTTCGAAATTTCATTGTATTTTATAATCTGAAAAAATGAGAAAATTTAAATGAATAGAACATTTTCTTTGATTTAAAAAAAAAATTCGATTGAAAATTTTTTAAATCGATTTTTAAGAATTATGCGGCCATTCAATTAATTTCTTTATGTAAACATGGATGCGTTTAGTTGGGAAAGTGGCGTATTTTAAATATAAAAATCATTTTTGAAAAAAATATACAAATTTGTTGAAAAATATATACATTTATTAGAAGTTATATAGTTAGTTATTTGTGTTTGCATACTTTTTATTATTAGTACAGGAGTAAAACAGTGTTAAAACACGTTTGTGGTATGGTTGGTATGGTATGGTCTCGTTTAGGTACATTATGAGGTAATTTTATAGTTTAGTGTTGTCAATTAACAACGTAATAATTTAACCTTAAAGATTATTTTACCGTCGTAAATTCAGTACACTCACTGAAACAATAAAGTCTTTATTATAATTTCAAATAATCACAGAAACCCATACGAAAATCAATTTTTTTTTTAAATTAAGGATTTTTGGGATTCGTTAGGATGGAAATGATATTTAACACGATTTTAGGAAAAAAAAACAACGGAAAAAAGACCAACTGAAAAAAGACCAGCGGAAATAAGACCAATGGAAAAAAGGCCAGATTTTGCTATCTAGGAAAAAAGACTACCAGAAAAAAGACCAGATTACAAAAGACCAGGGCAAATTTGGTCAGATTTTGCTCGTTAGGGTCATTTTTTTTATAGCCCCCCCCGCCAAAAATGTAGGGTTTGTGAACAGCAGAACAGGAGCTTAAACCCCTAAATTCAAAATTAATTCTTCAATCGAAGGGGGCCTTGTCTTAGCCCCCTCACTCATCCCCCTAGGTACTGAGGGTGATATGTTAACAAGAGCGTTTAGGCACCCCCCCCCAAAAAAAAATGACCCTAACGAGCGAAATCTGACCATATTTGCCCGGGTCTTTTGTAATCTGGCCTTTTTTCCTAGATAGCAAAATCTGGCCTTTTTTCAGGTGGCCTTATTTCCGCTGGTCTTATTACTGCTGGCCATATTTCAGGTGGTCTTTTTTCCGCTGGCCTTTTTACCGGTCACCAATTTTTCATTTAAAGTTTTATCTTAAAATGTTCTTTTTACAATAGGAATTTAATCCTCTGGACCCAAACAGGCTGATATATCGGCCCTGATAATATAAGGCAAAAGAAGACACACCAATATTTTGTTTTAAATATGTTCCTATAATATAAATACTAATAACATACTATAATATATAATACAAATAAATAAATACTAATAATATACTATAATATATTATACAAAAAGATAAATACTAATAATATACTATAATATATAATACAAGTGACTACTTGGTAATTTCTATAAGTCGGCTTTCAAAGGGTTACAGGTATCACCTGGCGAGTGATTGCCAATGATTAAATTACTAACATAGCGCTCTCATCCTTTGGCAAACATTTAGTCCTAAGTGTGTCTAACAAGATAGAGATGGTCATTTACGATGAAGTGAGGAATTTCTCGCCCTCAGTGATACTGGGTGAGTGAAGACATTCAGCATTGAATACTAATTACCTATTGAATATTAATTACCCTCGAAATATAATTAATTAGTCATTGGGTAAAAAAAAATGAAAAAAAAAAGTATGAGGATACTTCCAAAAGTTAAAATCTCTTATGTATGTTTTTTTTCTCTAATTTTGCCTGAAAGGACCAGAGGGGATTACAAATTGCATTGTTTTGATGATTCAATTTATGAATTTCTGACCTGAAAGTTTTGTCCCTCCCTTGCAGATATTGCCAGTTTCAGATTTTAGAAATGAAAACCTTGTCTTGCATGCGAGTCAGGGTTAGAGATGCATCATTGAAATTCTCAGCGCGCAGCAAATTCAACCGATCAACATTTATCGGTGCCTGTTAAAAGTTTACGAAGCCAATGCAGTTGATGAAAGCACATTTATAACGCAATACCATATCACATAGAACTCTTCCATCATTCATCAACCAATACACCCAGTGGTGCATTGGGCAGCAAATTTGTTGTTTTTTTTTGCTGTTTCTATAGCATACTTGTTTTTACGAGAAAGAGTCGCTAGCCCTATGCTCAACCCTCAAACTGTAAGACCTTTTATGGGCCTTTGAAATCAGTGTTGCCCTTCACCTAAATGAAATACTCTCCTAAGTTAACGAGATTTTACCAACTATACATATCGCTCTTAATATCATTTAATTAACCACTCCATTTAGTTTAGATCCTACATCCTTAAGACTGCAACTATATTCTAAGTGAAGGTGGACTTGCTGTTTGCGGAGCCGTCCTGACGAGCCGTGAAACGGCGAAACAGGCCTGTCGAAGGATTGCAAAAAAATTATTTTATGTACGCTCTTAACTTTCCCCAAGTTAATTGAGCACTTTGAAAGTGGGATTGTATGTCTACTAGTTATTTACTTATAGCGTCATGCATAGCCCCTGCTGATTTCTTCAGCGGATGGGCACTTTCAAAATAACACCAGTAGAAAAGTCTCTCTTCCTCGGTAAGCCCACGGTAGCTAATATGATAGAGCGCCCGACTGTCACCCAGCCGGTTTGCATTCGATCCTGGGTGAAGGTGAACCTGCTGCTTGCGGAGCCGTCCTGACAAGCCATGAAACGGCAAAACAGGGCTGTGGAAAGATTGCAAAAAAATTATTTTATGTATAGATATATAATTACTTGCTGAACAGCACCAAACAAGTTTGGCACAAGACCATTTTTAAGATGAATGCAATGGTTTTGACTGGGATTTGAACTCACATACTACAATTCCAGAGCCCTAGCTGTTACTAATGTTCCAACTTCAATGCCCATATATATATATATATATATATATATATATATATAATTTATTTTATTTATATATGTGTGTGTGTGTGTGTGTATAATATGAAAATACTATACAATGCTTTTACATACAATGCAAAAGAATCAATTGATTTTTCTGTCACAATCCTGATTGAAGAGAGAGAATAAACTAATAAAATGAACGAGTCGTTGATTCTGAATAATAGTCCGAAGAATATTTTATACCAACCTATAGACAGGTTCGTCCATTAACTGCTGGGATTGCAATGCTTTAAGAGTTCGGGAAAGTTCTTTGGTAATTTTGGTTTTTCGTTGCTCTTCTTTTTCTTCTAAATAAAAAAGATAAACAAACAGTGAGATAAATTGTTTGAATAATAATAATAATGATTTAACTGCCATATTCTAGAGATCAGAGCTTCTTAAAATTTTTTTTAAATACATTTATGAATGTGAGTTTTTTCAGAACCCTATACAGAGCCATGCTTAGGGCCCCCCAAATTCTAAATGTCTCTAATTCTTAACACTACCAAATTCTAAATGTCTCTAATTCTTAACACTACCAAATTCTAAATGTCTGTAAGTCTTAGCACTACCAAATTCTAAATGTCTGTAAGTCTTCGTACTATCAGATTTAAATGTCTCTAATTCTTAACACTACCAAATTCTAAATGTCTCTAATTCTTACCCCGCAATTGCGAGAGGGTCGCAAGCTCTCTAGAGGCCACAAGGCTCCTTGGATTCACATCACAGATCTTCTGTAACACAAAAAATTACCAAAATAATTGTTAGGATTAACAAGACAATCATTATCACACTTGAAATATACATCTATCAATCCATCTAACATTCAGCCTATCTCTCTTTCTATATATATTTGTATAAGTATGCATATATAGTCGAAGGTTCCAGTATGTTAAGGGGGGGGGAGTTGCTTTTTCTTTTGGTAAAGGTGCCACAAGGTGCAGTCTGCTTCGGGTCCACCAAGTGGCTAAGCACGGCACCAAACCTTTATACAAATATCAAATAGATATATTGAATTGACCATACATATGCAATATACACAAAATGTCAAATCGAAAATTGCACAAACGTTGTAAAATTGTATTATTATTATAATATAATTACAAAAAGCGAGGAAGTCAGCTGGTTATGATTACAATAGATTTGTTAATGAGACAAATTTGCTTGTTACATGAGAATGTAAACTAGTACATTTTAATTTTTAATTATGACTAATGACATATTTAAACAAAACATTTGTTACAATTATATCCCACATACAAATATTATTAATTTCCAGATCAATAAAAACTATTCTGATAACAACTCTATTTTGTAAGATGACAACTCTGTTCTAAAAGATTATTTAAAAAATCACAACCCCAAGATTTTGCTAAGCAATCCTATTGGGGATTGTTAATCATAGTTTGTGGTTAATCATAATAAAAATTGTTAAAATCTTTGTGAAACTGTTGAAAAATATGGAGTTTAAAGCTTTGAAATTTTAAAAGCTTTAAAATCTTTGAATTTTGAAAATAATTTTAGTAAATTTAAAAGAAAGGTTTTGCTACTATTTGGTCTTGAGACTTGAAATTTGATATTCGGGCCTGTGGAGAGCAAATTAAATTCAATATGGTTTTGAGCCGCAAAATAAGATTGGGTCGTTTTGCAGGAGACAGCAATGCCATAATGCTTGCTATACGTGAAGGTGCTTTTTTTTTTTTTGCTTTTTTGTGCTTATGTTGGTGACTCTGGTCTTTTGGTGTGTTTAGTCAATAACCACCACCACCACCACATAACACACAATGGTGCAGGTGCAATCAATGAATGAGTAGTTAGTCAACTAAAATAATGTTCGTGTTTCAATAGATTATGACAGTTTTCAGACAAACAAAAAAAAACATTAAAATGAGCACAAAAGGAGCATCAGCATCATGCAGCCTAGAGCATCCTCCATTTCTAGCATTTTGATAAAAGAAAAAATAAACATACTGCGCAAAACAACGTCATATTGGAACAACCAACAACAAACAACAAAACACTAAGAAAATTCACTGTGAACTGAAACAGATTTTTTTTTACTTGAAGTAAAAAAGGGTTAAATTAAATTAAAACCTTTAGACCCTTAAGGGCCGATATATCGGCCTTGGGGACATAAAGCAGAACATATTTCACAAAAAAACAATCATTTTTTGTCGTCGGCTACGTACGACACCCTGGTGGTGGTGGTGCGTGTCCGGGCCCTTCCATAATCCCTTATTTTTGAAGATGCCTATATTTTAGATGGATTGCAACAAGAAGACCTAATAATAATCGGCAGTGGAAAAGGCAAGTCGTCGCCGGCACAAACAATTAAAACTTAAAAACAAACATTGTTTAAAACGATAATTTTGAAATTTAAATACTAAATTCCTCTAAGTTTTTTTTTGTTACTTCAACCTAATTTTTAATATTTTTTTTTTAATTCAATAAAAAAAATTACTAAATTTTTTCCCTTTTTTGTTTTTTCGGACATGGTTGTTGGTTGATGTGTTGTCGTTGTTGTGGTACGGCGACGACTTCTTTTTAAACTTTTTGTCGGTGTTTATTTTTTTTTTATTATCAAGGGTTTGGCATTAATGGATTATTTCATAAACTAAAAACACCATTACATTTAGAGTTAAATAATCAATTCATGAATTATATTTAAACAATTAAAAGATTGTTTTTTCCCCAAATAATTGAGAAAGACAAAAAACATGCCATGAAAGAAAAAAAACATTTTGTTTTTTTACGTTATAAATTTAGTCGTGTTCTTTATTGCAAAACAGTATGGTGACATATTTTAGATCTTGGTTCATTTTTTTAATTCTAAATATACAATTATAAATAAAACATGTTAATTTAAATGAAGAAAAAAAACAGCAACCGAAACCTTTCGAGTCAGAACACAAAACGAGAACCAAGCTGACTAACCACGGATTCTTCTAGTTAAGCGTTGTAATGTCGTAAAGTAGTTTAGAGATGTAAATATCTTTTTGTATTAATCAGCAAAATTATTATTCATATATCAAACATGAAAAAAAAATACACGGTTATAAATTTTGTTCTTCATTTAATAATGGCTCAAAATTTCATTTTAATTAGATTATTGCCTGATTTTTTGGTAGATTTTTGAAGAGAGACTCCGTTCAGTATGAAACAACACTAAACTACTTTACAACGCTAAACTAGAAGTTGGCCCATCATCACAAAGAATCAATAATTTTTTTAAACGGTGTTTGTTTTCAAATATATTTCACTTGAAATAAATAAATTTTGATTAATAATTGTTCGAAGATAATTCTTAAACACAAAACAGATACCAAAAAATTACCATAGAAACAACCAAAAAACTGATTTACAAAATAAAATCAATCATTTTTCGTCGCCCGTCATTTTTTCCTCTCCTAACAGAGTTTTCAATTCAATCGACGGGATTTAATTTCTGTTTTATAATCTGGCCAACAGTTATTTTTATCAGCAATATATTCCTTACTTTATTTTTTTGTCACTTACCTTGATTAGAGAAACTCATATTTGTCGTTAAAGGTACGACCCAAAATATAGAGAAACAAAGAAAAAAAAACTATTATTATTTTTCAATACGGAATGATCAGACGACGCGCCATCTTTAGTGTCGAGAGTTAAATTTAAATGCCTTCAACGTCTCTGTTCGGTTTTTACGATTCTGTTCTTAAACGGTTATTCCGGAATATTATTAAGATTTTTTTTTTTTTCAAAAAATTAAATTATTATCTCTCTCTCGGTTTATTTGTTTTGTTTTCGGCATATCAACCTTTTTCGGTTATTTAATGCCGAGAACAATCATTTTTGATAAATGTTTTTTGTCCACGAGTAGTTTTTTTTTTCAACATTACATACATGGATACACTTTTACACTTGCCACTTGTTGAATGTTGTTAATGTTGTTTTTGCAATCCATTAGAAGGGAACTTGGGGATAGGATTCATACCTTTCCCAAGAGTATTAGTCTAAATATCATCTTAAACGGAAAAAACTGGGATTCGAATTCACGTTTTCCGATTCCAAAATCCGGTTTACTGACTTTTCATCACTCACACCCGACTAGTTATCACGGAAATAATCATTAGACTTTTAATCACGTAGTTTTTTCATCACTTAGACACTTTCGGGGTCACCATTGTAATATTTGCTGGTTTGGTGGTTATAAATTGATGATGTGGACGCAAATATTAGCTTTAAAAATGATTATTTATTTTATTCATATTTTTACATACTTTTGGGTGTAAGTGCCTACTCGTGTTGATAGCATGAAGCTAGGAGTGGAACTCGGAGAAATTCCTTTGGTCACTCCTAGGTCAAAGAATGAGAGATAGATAGAGATAGATAGGTAGAGAGTTTAGAGAGAGTTTGGTGGGGGGAAAAGAGAAATACTAGAAGATGAAGGATTTAGTGATATGTTCTTCAGATGAGTAAGGGGCTCTTAATATACAATGTTTTTTTAGCATGGTAGTATTAAGTGAAGAAGATAGTAAGTGACCTGGAGTCACTTAGGTACAGTATATATACATATATATACAACTATATATAGAGAATGTGCCTTGCAGCCCCTTTACCCTAAAAAAGGTAACTTGCACACCTACAACACACTATAGGCTTCGATCAAAGTCTATATATACACTTATACAATTATATAGAGAGAGACAGACAGAGAGAGATGGATTGATAGATGTATTGTATATTTAATCATATTAGTGTGATAATGATTTTCTTTATTTAATCCTAATAATTAGTTATTTTGATAATTTTTACACTACAAAAGATCTGAAAAGCCAAGCAGCCTTGCGGCCTCTAGGGAGCTTGTGTCCCCCATTGCAGTTTCAGGGTCTGCGGGGGCGCTAAGCACGGTTCTGTGTCTGTATGCAAACCACTGTTGTTACAGAATACTAACATTTTGCTTCAGGATCTCATAATGTGATGGTTTTAAGAAGTAAAATAATATTTACTTGGTGAGCACCAACCCAAGTTTGGCACAAGACCCTTTTACATGCCCTTACCTCAGCTTTTTACATTCAGTATTACCCTTCACCAAGATGAGCTGCTCTCCCGAGTTAACGAGCCCCATCTAGGCAGCTAAAGGTGAATGTAATGGTTTTGACTTTTACTTTACTTATAAGAATTAATATTATAACATAAAATCAGTTAGGGTTAAAAAACTGAGGGGTGGTCAACGTTGCCCAGTGGACAGCCAATCGGATTTCTGAACTGTGGTACGCGGGTTCAAATCAAAGTTGTTCTGTCTATGTTGACATCTCGACTAATACTCTTGGTAAAGGTATGAATCTCCATCTTCCCTCCAGCTATTGATTAAATAGTGCAACTTGTATTGCCAAAAAAAAAAGGTTTAAAAATTAATAACAATGAAATAATTTCTGATTAAATTGAAATTAATCTGTTAATCCTCTTAGTGGTTAATGTTAATACATTTTTAGCATTATTAGAATTTTATTTAATATTATCTATTCTGATTTTTTAAAACTTTAATCCATGAAAATAAAAAAAAAATTGTATTTTCATTTTCGATAAAATGGCAGAAAGCATTGGAATAAAATTTATTAGTTTGATTCAATATTTTGAAATAAAAATACTGCAATAATTTCTATCAAGTTTTTTGTATTATATTTACTTGGTCAGCACCAACCTAAGTTTGGCACAAGGCCATTTTTACGTGCTCATACCCGGGCTTTTTACATTTGGTGTTACTCTTTCACCTAGATGAGCTGCTCTCCGGAGTTAACGAGGCCCATTTGCCCGAGGCAGCTAAAGGTCAATGTAATGGTTTTGACTGGGGTTTGAACTTGCGTAATATGATTTCAAAGCCTGAGCTATTACCAATGCTCCACCGTCGCTGCCCATATCATGTTTTATATATGTATATATTGGTTCAAATCTTGCAGTGAGAGTGCTATTGTAAATAAGTCGAAAGTGTTGTTACTTGGTGTTGTAAAGTATATTATAAAAGCTCTGTTGGGTACAGTGTTATCAACCCCAAATAATTACGCATGTCGGAAAAATAAAATAAGTGACACTTACCTGATTTCTGCCTCTTCTATCCATACAACAACAAAGTAAATTAAATCGCTTATCCCATTTTTCTTCATACGCTCGTAATGCTTTTCTGAAAAATTATAGCAGAATGACTCATAAGACTGGGTAGAGGGGATTTAGCTTTGATCTGTAAATCAAAATTGTTTATTATAAGCTCTAATTATCTAAAATGGCTCTTAATAAATGCTTATAAAAATATTTATTGCAAAATGTTTAATATAGATATATCAAAAACATTAGTGAGATGGGATGAAACAATGATATGAGGGTTGTTCCATAAGCATGATGTAAATGGCGAATCAAATATGATGCAAATAATGTGCCATTCAATATGATGCAAATAATGTGCCATTCAATATTATGTGAATGGCACATAAAACATGAAGCAAATAATGTACCATTTAACATGATGTGAATGGCACATAAAACATGATGCAAATAATGTGCCATTCAATATGATGCAAATAATGTGCCATTCAACCTGATGTGAATGGCAAATCAAATATGAAGCAAATAATGTGCCATTTAACATGAAGCAAATAATGTGCCATTCCACCTGATGTGAACGGTACATCAAACATGAAGCAAATAATGTGCCATTCAACCTGATATGAATGGCACATCAAACATGAAGCAAAAATGTGCTATTCAATATAAAGCAAATAATGTGCCATTCAACATGAAGCAAATAATGTGCCATTCAATATGTACAAATGGCACATCAAACATGATCCAATCTAAGAATTCAACCCACCTTTGTCTCCAGTTTCTCCGGGCACAGCTGGAATGTTTTCGGTCTCTTTGTTTCTTGCGTAGACTTTCTTGAAATCTTTTCATTTTAACCCATTTCCTACCAGCAGTATCAAATGTACACCAAACAAATATAATGATGCTCAGCATTATTCCCCAATTACAAATGATGATGCCTGCGAACAAAAAGAAAAAAAAACAAAAGAAAAGAAAAAGATGGAAAAATTAAATCAGATATCGGTGTGTTTATTTATTATAAAACCCGTAGTAGACATTTACGACAGGAAGTAACGAGACGTTCGATTCATTTTACGACAGACGCTCACCACATGTTTTGAACTGAGCAAATAGACCAGTTGGAGTTCAAGCATCGACAAGACAAGATCTCTATGTGTACACAACCGAAAACAGTCCTCAACATGAGCACTTCGTCTAATCCCCCTCCATATTCGACTCGCCGAAGCACAAAAGCATAAAACCTGTAGTAGACATTTACGACAGGAAGTAACGAGATGTTCGATTCATTTTACGACAGACGCTCACCACATGTTTTGAACTGAGCAAATAGACCAGTTGGAGTTCACAACCGAAAACAGTCCTCAACATGAGCACTTCGTCTAATCCCCCTCCATATTCGACTCGCCGAAGCACAAAACATATGCCATGTGCTTCTGGGACATTCGACCAACAGCTAACAACAAACCAGCGACAAAACTTACTAACATAAATATATAGCAACACCTCAACACAAGCATCCTCACACAACAAACGACTGTCGTTGCTATAAAGCTTTGTTACATAATGGTTAAAATAATAGACAATAAACAGAAACAGTCCGATTCAGGAAATGCGACTAAACCACACAAATACAACAATACGACACAATGAATTCAACATTTCTATCTAATTATCAAAAATAGCAGCAAACAATAATAAAATCCAAACTTGGGTGGGTGCTCACCAAGTAAATATAATAATGATAGAAAGAAAGTGGGGAAAGAAAGAACAAGCTTTAGCTGCCTCGGGCAGATGGGGCTCGTTAACTCATGAGAGCAGCTCATCTAGGTAAAGTGTATTACCGAAAGTAAAAAGCCTGAGTAAGAGCACTTAAAAATGGCCTTGTGCCAAACTTGGGTGGGTGCTCACCAAGTAAATATAAGATCCATGCCAGCTCTCCTCATCTGTAGATTCTTTATGCTTATTGACATTGCAGCTTTCTACTCAAGTCTCTATCAATGATTATATTCAGCTTCCAAGTGCTGACAATACTTTATGCAATTACTGTTAGTCAAATGCATCGTTCCAAGGCAAACTCTCTTTCAAGTGCCTCGAGATGAACTTAAATAATTTAAGGACGTTTGTACAGCAAGGGTGGAGCATTGGTAAAAGCTTGGACTATGGAATCGTATAAGGCAAGTTCAAATCCCAATCAAAACCATTTCATTTACTTTCAGCTGTCTCTGACAGATGGGGCTCATCAACTCAGAAGAGTGTCTCATCTAGGTGAAGGGTAACATTGATTACAAAAGCCAGGGAAACACCACTGTTTATTATCATTGGATCTCACACCAATCACCAGGCACCTTTGCACCCAGTAACCAGTGGTTTTATGTTGGAGTCAAAGTGACAACAAGTCTCCTCTGATTTACAGCAAGTTCCACACCATTTCAGTCAAGGACTGTCTGGTGCAACATCTCCTCGGTTTTCACCCTGATAATTCCACCTCTCACACTTGTGATTAGCAAACTGCCAACGACCGGTGGTAATTCCTGAAGGCAGAGTGACAGAAAGTCTCCTCTGACACTCCAGTATATTTGGGTAACTTGTAGTCAGTGACTACAGTTTTTTTTGGTACCCCGATTTTTAATGAGGGGAACCTATGTTTTGAGACATGTTCACAAATTCACAAATTGAATAGTTTTTACCCCTGGGAAAATCTGTTTTGCGTCCTTCGGGGACTTTTAGAGCTAGGGGTACCACGCACGCGCGGCTTGTTATTATTATTATTATTATTATTATTATTATCATTTGTCTCTTTATCATTATTATTATTATTGTTATTATTATTATTATTATTATCAATAATAATCATAATATTATCATTATTATTTTAATTATCATTATTATCATTATTATTATTCTTATTATTAATATTATCATTATTATTGTTAGTATTATTATTATTATCTTTATTACTGTTATTGTTATTATTATTATTATTGTTAATATTATCATTATTATTATTGTTATTATCATCGTCATCGTCATCATCATCATTATTATTATTATTATTATTATTATTATCATCATTATTATTATTATTATTATCATTATTATTATCATTATTATTTTTATTATTAATATTATTATTATTTAAATGTTTTTTTTTTATATATATATATTTTTTTTATCTTATTTTTTGGTCATTTTTTTCTTTCTCACTGTTACCGTATTTGAACAAGTCAGTGTTGCTTAATTGTTCCGTGCATCAACTTTCGAATACGTAGCTTTTAATATTGATGTTGGTAAGAGTCTATTGTTACCGAAAATGCAATCGAGATCGAACTATGACATCTTATGACCAACGATGGCCCACTAGGCCCGGACGCCATGTGGCCAGTGCCGCCGGTGATGTGTCTCCAACCTTTACTGTTGCTTCCATAAGGGTGGCTGTATCTCAGGTCCGATCACACCAGGTGACACCGGCGCAGGCGACAAGTAGAGCGTTCACAAGCCGACGCGAAAAAATGAGTCATAGTTGGGCTCAGCACCAGAAGTTAAGCTTGCTTGGATGGCCCTTGCATTGACCAAGCGCTTCTCTCGCCTGAACTGAGCTTTTAATATTAGTTGTTGATTTATAGAAGAAGTGCAAAGATGCTTGGAAACTTGTTGTCACTTTGCCTTCAGGCAGTAGCAGTGGCGTAGCAAGAGTAAAAGTCACCCGAAGCGGTCCACGTAAATGTCACTGGAGATCAGTCAACTCAGGTAGATTAACTTATCGAGTTAAAGAGTAACACGGCTTACAAAAGTACAATGAGCACATACAAATGGCCTTGTGCCTAATTTGGTGTGGTGCTCGACGAAGTAAATATATCATTTCTATTTTTTCTTAAACCGACGTTGATTTTGACTTCTAACAAATAGAATCTTATATTAGTCAGGAAAAGTCTGAAAAGAGGCCGAAAAATCACTTTGGGGGGAACGGAATGTTAGAAGCAGGTATAAACCTATAAGACTCGAGTGCTACAGGTTACAAAACGAACAAACTCCTTTGTAGAAGAAAATATACGAATCTTTTATTCGCGGCTGGGTA
>JAUZSX010176573.1:0-16562 GCA_034780655.1 Idiosepius hallami
ACAAAAGTCCGAATAATAAAGTTAATACCTAAAATTACGATGCCTCATCTCAAAAATAAAAATAAAAACTATGATTATTCAAGTTTTATATTATATTATTTAGATTGTTTCATCGTCAACACTTACACGCAGTGGTATAGGGCAGCAAACTTCTTTTTTTTTTCTTGTTACCATAGCATACCTGTTTCACAAGAAAGTCGGTAGCCCTATGCTCAAAACTCAACATGGAGGATGATTAAGATTGTTTAGGTAAAATCAAATTTAGAAATCTTGTCTATTATTCTAAAAACAGTAAACATATATAACCCTAAACACTCATCCATTAATTTGGAATCTTCCACTCAGTTGTGTAGCAAGGGAGGGGCGGAGGCAGCGGTCTGCCCCGGTCGGCATATTCCAGCGTATTTTGAGGGAGTAAAATCAAATAATAGAAAAAAATTTATAGTAAAAAGTCAACAAAAATCTGAAATTTTATAACCAAAATGAGTTTTTAAGATCGTAGTAGGTTTTACTGTTTTTAAACGGATTTTTAACTGTATTATCCCTCCAATGAATATAAATATTTTAAGTTGTATATCATTAGATCCTTGATCATAGTTCCATGAAAATGAATAAATTTAGAGCTTTTTGGAATTTTAAACATAAACAGGTAATAAGTGCTCAGAGATGGGGCGCATATCTTACGACTGCCCCGGGCGGCAAAAATTGTTGCTACGCCACTGTTTCCACTGTGTTAGTTTACTTCAAAGTCCAAACTATTGGAGTTCTACTGTAGATAAATTTCAAAATGGAATCACAGAAATCTTTAGCATAAAAAAAAGAAAGAAAAAAAATGAGGGGAAATAATCACTGAAGGCAAAATGTCACGACATTGATGGAAATGTCGTGGTAGCATCAAAAGAAGAACCGGAAAAGTCTTAGAAATGAAAGAGGAAATTCTTTGAAAATGATAAACTTGAAAGAAAAGTTTGCCAAGAGACTTGCAGGAATCATATGAAGAGATGGATTCATGGAGTCAGAAGATGGAAGAGGGGGGAGATGAGAAGAAAAATGGGGGGGAAAAGAAAGAGGGAAGCCATTTTCAAATCAATTTTGGTCAAAGAGAAATTTCAAATCTCTCTCTCTCTCTCTCTCTCTCTCTCTCTCTCTCCTCCTCCTCCTCTTCCTCCACATTTTTTTAAAAATCAAATTGTCAAAATAGATATGGAGAAACATCATGACTTTGCTTAAAAAACAGAAAAGAGATTCTATATGTAATATCAAGAGTAATTTATAATTTTTATAAAATTGAATTGTCTCATTGCAATGAACTGTCAATTGGAATTTTCTTTTATTAAAATAGAAAAAAAAATAATAAAAAAATAGAGATTCTCAGCTTTATAACTTAAGTTTTTTGGGGTTTTCTTATTCAGCATATTATATTATTTTTAGTTATTTAATGCTGAAAAAGATCTTTATTTTATTTTTATTTTTATTAATGTCATTTTTTCTAGTTTGTTTTGTCTTTATGGTATATAAACCTTTTGGGTCATTGAATAGAAACAACAACCATTTTTGATAGCCCTTTTTTCTTTCCATTCTAGCTTTAAGGCAGTTCTTTGCAGTATACAACAATGACTACAACCAATGTTTTTATTCAAATTTGAAAACAGAAACTTATACTATTTTATTTAACACAAATCAATATATTTTTTAGTGAACTGGGACAAAAAGCATTTACTGGCATTCTATTTGCTACTGGAGGCTAATCTAATAGCTGTGATCTTGTTTCTCTGTCATGATTGATAAAGAGATTGAAATGACTTGAATATATAAGTCAAATATTTAGGCTGTTTTTGAATACAAAAATACAAATTAAAACATTGGTTTTCCTAAGATTATTTGAAGAAATAAAAACATTCCAAAGCATTGTTCACTATTTTTTTTGAATGTGAGGTTCTAAGAAAGCCTCTGTCATGGACAAAAATCAAAGGCACATTCAATTTAATTTTGCCATGCCCCCACAAAAAAAATTAAACCGATCAACATCCACTGGATCCTGCAGAAGCTGATGCAGATCATGCCAGAACAACTTTATTATAGATTTTTTATTTTATGGAGTATACATTTTTTTCATTTAATGCTAAGAATTATTTTTGATAAACATTATTCGGTAAAACATTATTTAAAAAGCTCAAGATGCACTATTTAATCCATAACAAGAGGAAATACAGATATCTATAACTTTCCCAAGGGTATTACCGTTTCAGTTAATGCTTATAAAAATTATTTTTTATAAATGCCATTCTTTTGTTCACATAATGTTTGAAAAGCCCAAAATCTACTACTTAATCTAGAGCTAACAGTGAAACACATTCTAATAGAATGCAAAAAGTAAAAAAATATCTGTAAAAAATATTTGAAAGCAACAAACATCAGCAAAGAATTCAAAAAATCAAAACCTCACCTAATTATACAATACTTGAAAGAAGTAAAACTGTTCAAACTTCTCTAAACAACAAATACCAGTGAAGTATTTATATATACAAAAAAAAAATAATCCTGACAAAACAAGCAAAATAAAGATAACCAATAAACAAATTACTACTAAACCAACTTTCATAATAGATACTTAAGAGAATCAAGCAAACATTAAAAAAATACCATTCTGGGATTAGATATAGATATTAGAATAATGCCACTAAATCCCAAATTAGCTGGGATTTGTAACTTTCCCAAGGGTATGAGCCAACCTTTTTTCATCATTTATACCAAGTCTGTTTGAAATATTTATCTCATCCTTAAATAAGGTTTTTATATGAAAATTTTTAAGTAAAAACTTGTCTGGGTGTCTTTCTGAATAAATCTCCAACCTGATATTTATACATCTATGCATCTAACATCTAAGCTTTACTCTGTTTTGATTTTTATACATTTTCTGTGTGAAATATTCATCACATCCTTAAATATCCTGAAGTGTAGTGAATGCAATAATACCCATTAATTGATCAATTATATGACATTAACAAAAACAACAAAGATAAAATGTGTGCCGCCAAAATGTTCCATAAAAAATATTTGTGGAAATTTGGTACAAAAATTTAAACAAGAGGCTGGGAACAAAAAAGTAAAACAGATTAAAAAATGAACACTCAATAGATGGGATGCTTATATTTACTTGGTCGAGCACAAACCCAAGTTAAGCACATAAGCATTTTTACGTGCCCAATATATCTCTGAGCTTTTGTAATTGCTGTTGCCCTTCACCTAGATGAGTTACTCTCCTGGCAGAAAGTCTTAGGAAATAATGGTCTTTATTTTGACGAATAACTTTTGTTATTACTTGGCGAGTACAATTTCAATTTTTTACAAGATTTTACGAACTTTTGGGACAACCTAATACCAGCGTATCAAATCTTTTGGGTTACTTAATGATTAAGAGATGGTTTTGTTTTGTTTATTTATTTACTGTTTGGTATTGTTTTATGTTCCTTTTTCTTTTTTAATAATTCTATTTGTTTGTTTGTTGTATAATCTTCACCTTCATATTTGTTAAATTCACATTTTGATTTAATCCTTTGGCTTTCTTCAGGCTTAATTGGCAAAAATGTGAAAAATCTAAGAAAATAGAATATATATTGCCAGGTCCTCAGGGGAACAACCTGTAATCCTACATAGTCAATATTAGTGTTTTCATGATGAACTACACAAATAGAGCTGAGATACAGTGATAGAGCTTTAAGTTACTAACAAGATTCTATTTTTATTATCATAAATATGTGGACTATAGTTTACATAATAAACATACAAATTATCAAGCCTCATATCAAGGATTCAGAAAAATGATTCTATTGCTGTTGAACCTTAACTAAATATCTTTCAATTTGATAAATGTTGATTATACAGCATGTGTGTGTGTCACACAGTGTGCGGGCCAAGAGGATGGAGCATTGGTAAAACCTTTAACCCTGGAATTGTAGTACGAGAGTTCAAATCCCAGTCAAAACCATTACATTCACCTTTAGTTGCCTTGCGCAAATGAGGCTTGTAAACTCAAGAGAATAATTCATCTAGGTGAAGGGCAACACTGAATGCAAAAAGCCCAGGTATATAGATCACGTAAAAATGGCCTTGTGCCTAACTAGGATTGGTACTCGATCAAGTAAATATCATATGCTGTGTGTGTTTTTTTAATAGTGGGATTTTTTTCTTTTGATTCTATTTCATTGTATAGCTTTGTTTCCTTCAGGAACTCTAAGAGGTTATTAGAGCCAACTCTGTTAATAATGTCTTTCAGGAAAAAAAACCCAAAGAAATAGGTCAGGGTGGTGTTTTTATATCACCGGTAATTACTTATGTGTAGGTGTGCATTTTGAGAGAAAAGTTTGAATTTACGGGTGAACAAGCATGCAAATTGCCTAAGTATCTTTTAGACAACCACAAACTGGCATTTGGCCAAAAAGAGGTGTTAATTATTTGGGTGTCTATCAAAAACAGATTCAGTGTATTGTATAAAATAATTTTTTTTCATTGAGGAGACCTGTCACTGATGTTGTTAAAATAATTAGGCAATCTATGAAAACATCCTTGACCTCCTAAGGAATGGTCAAACCGAATTGTGACAAACTAATTGCGACAAAGAATGATGGAAACTGTTGGAACAATTAACTGGGAATGTATATCATATTTTCAGAACTGGAAAGGCTATTCACATATTAAGTATAGGGTTGCCAGACCAGAAACAGTGCAAAATACCAAGAAAAAAAAAAACAAAACAAAAAAAAATCAAGGGGAGGGCCAAAACTATATAAATAATTATAAAAAAAAACATGCCAAATTATAACTTTTATACCTCGCTATTCCAAATGGGGAAAATAAGGTAAAACTAATAAGTGATTAACCAAGTTCAAAAGTTGACCATAATTAATAGGGCTGTTACAATATACTTTTATCAAATAATATGCTTGTCACAGCCCTACTTATTATGACTGTGACAAGAATTTCCTATAATAAATGTTGTCAGAGCCCTACAAATAAGTACAGAAATAAAAGGAATGGTAAAATTGAAAAATAGTCAAGTAACAACAAGAGTATTCTTTAATAAAAGCATATTGTCACAGCTCGAGTTATCAAATACTGTCAAATCAGGAATTTAAAGCCAAATCTTAAAATAAGCCAAAGTATAAATTTCAAGGTCAAATTGCTGTATAAAAAAAAGCCCAGATTATTCAAATTTTGCTTTAAAAAAGACCAATCTGGCTACTAACATTTTTTTCTAATTATATAAGCAAAGTCAAATTATTCAAACCATCAAAGGATTAATAGAATAGAAAATAGAACAAAATACTCTTTTTAACAAAGCTTTTTAAAACAAAAGGTCTGTAGCGAACCTTTACGACATTGCATCTTTTGCGACACTTCCGGTGTCGAACGGAAGTCGCGTTTAGGTTTGCGACAGCCCAGAACCCGCCAAGTTTGAACTGCAGACTGCTACTCAGTGAGAGAAAGGACATCACGACACACGGACGCAAGCTTGCGGTCTTACCTCCTCCAGTTCAGTTCCAACAGAACTCTTACAGTGCATACAACTTAGTTAACGAAAGGGATGATACATCAACGAAGGACTCGACATCCCACCTTCACCTTCCCTATCATTCCCATTCGTTACAGGTCTAAATTCAAATCTTCATGTAGAAGAAAAAGTAGTTCACGGTGAAAAATGGATTATAGCACATTCTTAAACATTAACTAAGTTTTAATTACTGATTTACTCATAACATCAAAATGAAATAACATTTTATCTGTTTGGCTAGTAACTTTTCTGTTTGGCTTGTAAATAAAAATATTTAGTTGTCAAAGGTCAACTAAAAGTAAATTTGTCCATAGAGCCCTGTGAATATAGTAATGATACGATTATTTCTGGAATAATGAAGTTACTTCAGAAAGGCAAAAAGTGATCAGTTAATAAGATTTTAATTGATTTATTTATTTATGAATAAAAGGATTAGTTTAATCTGATTGTGGATTAACTCTTCTGAATTTTCAAGATGAAGAAAATAAAAGTAACATGGTCAGCTTAGTATGTAAGAGTGATAAAACTGATTGACTAATCCTATTAGACAGTGAGGGAGAGAGAGTGTAATAATCATTGAGAACTTGATAATACAGACAGCTCTACTCATCTTTCTTTTTCTTGGTGAAATTCTATTTGTATATCCAGCAAATGGAAAATAAATTTTTATGTTTACTTGTTCGAACACCAACCAAAGTTAGGCACAAGGCCATTTTACATGCTCATTATATCCCCAGGCCTCTGGAATCACCTAGATGAGTCACTCTCCCAAAAATGCAATTGTTTTGACTGGGATTTGAACTCTTGTAATAAGATTCTAAAGCCCAAGCTTTTACCAATGCCACACTCTTGCAAATATAAAAAATTGAAAATAAATATTGTTGCTATCGAAAAATTCAATAAAATGTACCTTTATTCTCATCTTTTTGCTTGTTAAAATTTGTAAGACGAATTTTGATGATTATTCTTATCTAAATTATTTGGACATTTATTCTCATATTCATTGATTGTCTAATTTTTTTGAATAAGTTTTTTTTTATCATTATTTAAATTATTTGGACTTCTATTCTCCTCACTTTTATTTTCTATCTTAATTTGTGAAATGATTTTAATTGATTTAATTAGACCAATTAATTGGACTTCTATTCTCATCTTTAGTCTTTGTTTAAATTTGTGAGATAAGTTTTGACTAACATTAATCAATTTATTTAGACTTCTATTCTTATCTGTAGTCTTACTCTAATTTGTGAGAGGTGTTTTGATTGATATGATTATTACAATTATTTGGACTTCTATTCTCATTCTCATTTATCTAAATATATGAGATGAGTTTTAAATTCTATTATTATTCAAATTTCAATTTTATACTCTAGTAATTAAGTTCAGCATGAGCCTTATAGAAGACCAGTTTTATTTTTGTGTCAAGAGTATTAAAAAATAATCTTTAACAAATTTTAATTTTCCAATCTACCTAAACTAAATACCTACAAGCAAACTTTAACCCATCAGTATTTTACAATCTACTTATTAATACTATTTGAGGTAATAGGAGTAGCATTACTCTCTTCATCTCTTCAACTAAGACCTGGAAAACAAAAATTAATTTAACTATTTAACTATAGGCATACAAATAACTTGATAATGCTGATGACAGTGAGGGTAAAAAAAGATTAACTTTTTACTGCAGTCCTCTTAATAATCCTAACAATATAAGAAAGGTATTTATAGATACATATAGCCGTATACTCCTTCTGAATATAATGTTCAATGTTTGGACTAATTGATTGTGTGAATAAATAGGATTAACCCAAATATTAGAGAATAGACTGAAATTGGCTTTCATTTGAATTTTAGAGTAGAGTTAAGTCGAAAATTTGGCCACAACTTAATTACCTTCATGTAGAATAAGGAAATTATGGATTTCTAACTCACCTGAGCCATCACCCAAAAAATTAAACACAATAAATTCGATTTTTTTATGGACTTTGAAATCATTGAGATGAAGCTTGATAATTTGTATAATTAGTATTAATAATAATTAATTTGTTTAATTAGTATTGATAACTAGTTTTAATATGTTTAATAAATTAATTGAACTTGGAGATCCTTCATGTCAAAATAGAGTTCATTGGTTAAAAAATTGTGAAGTTAGCAATAATAAAGATGAGGACAATAGTCCCAAAATTCAACACAGATTCATTTTGTTTTTACATTGCTTCAACCATATAGACAATTTAAATTATAGAGAGAAAAAATTTAGAAGTAAATACATTTTCCAACAAAGGAAATATTTTAAAAAAAATTATTAATATTCCAATCATAATCAAATTTTCTGCAATTAACAATAATTAACTTTATTATGATTAACTTAACCTTAAAAAAAACATTAACAAAAATATTTATCATTGAAATGTAAACCGCTAGTACAAGCATTAATGCCTGGATTTCCTAGGGGTTTCTTTGATACTCCTTTTGTGTTTATTTTCGTCTGTTTATTTTTTGTAATCATAAAAATTTTTTTTCTTTCTATAAAACTGACATAATTTTTTGAATTTTAATACAATTTAAAGCGATGCAATACTTGCTTGTTTATTTTGTGTTTTAACAGCATATCAACCTTTATTGGTCATTTTGATGCCTAAAACAATTACTTTTGATCTGATTTGATGAATATTATTTTATGCACACATTGTTTTTGAATAACACAATTTGCACTATTTAATCTATAGCTGAAAGGAAGATGGGGATTCATATCTTTCCCAAGGGTATTAATCAACATGTCAAAGTAGAAGGAATGACTTGGATTTGAACTTGCATTCTATGATTCCAAAGTCATACTGCGTATCCACTGGGCCATGTCGACCGCCTGCAATGCAATACAGTTCCGAAGCTAATCTACTCATGCTATGACAAGGACCAATTACTGTCGGATGGTATTTGTTAAATATTGAGTGAGAAAAAAAAAAAAAGTGGGTGAATCGTTCTGGTTTGTTAGTTAAATTGTCAACACAGTAATTTTTACAAGCAAAATATCACAAATCGGAAAATGAAACAGAAATTCCTACATAAAGAGAATTAAAAATGTCAGCCATGATGCTAATTATTTTTAACAACCCTCCCGCCCCCCGAATAGTCACACCAAAATTGCTCTTTAAGAGTTACTCGGTTAAAAATTCACAAACATGTTAAGTGTAGGGCCATTTTTTGTTTGTGATCAAAATGATCCTACTTAGGAAATAATAGCAAGCAAAAACACACTTTATAATAATTCATTTAAAGAAAAATTAGTTCAAACTGTGAATATAAGTTTCAGGTGGGGGTAAAGCCTTGTTCCAAATGTTATGCCTTCAATTTTGTTTTTATCTATTTTATTGCAAATTGCATTGTTATGAAGACTGAATTGAAAGTTCCATTTCTCTGGATGTGTTTCAAAAGCAGATACGTAAATTCCTCTAGGTTAAAAAAAATTGAAACAATCAATGTTTACCGGTGCCTGTTAAACATTTATGAAACTTATGCAGTTGATGTCAGCACAGTTAAGAGATGTGATCATCTATTTTAGGATGGTAATAAAAAGTGACAAATGCACTTCTGATGTGCAAATTGACCACCTTGCTCATTGCTTGCAAAAGTTGGTTGGTTTTTGTTTTATGGCATATCAACCTTTTTAGTTCATTTAATGCTGAAAATAAATTTTTAAAATAAATTTTCTTTTTGTCCATTCATAGTTTTTTAAATAACACAATGTGCACTATTTAACCCATAAGCCATGGAAGGAATCTGGGGATTCATGCCTTTACCAAGGGTTTTAGTCTAATTATGACCACAAGTGGAATAACTAGGATTTGAACTTACATATTACGATTCCGAAATCCGACTGCCTACTATTGATTGAACTCCTATTCTCATCTTTAGTCCTCTTTTAAATTTGTGAGATGAGTTTTGATTAACACTATTCAAACCTTCGCTGCTAGCAAAAGTGCATTTAGAATAGTGGTGCTAATGTGCAAAATAAATTTTGGGAGTACAAAAGATCACTTTGTTTAAATGGTTCCACTCCAGCCTTCATAGCTCTTTAATTTAAAAAAATAGGTGGCATTACTATTGGAATGACTCTTGTATGCATAAAGCCACTTATGTCGCTTTTAATCAGCTGGAAGTTCACTGAGGTTATCTTCGCTTTTCCTTATAAAACAGGTAGGATGCTGCCATATTGGGCAGTCTGGAATCTTATATGGGCACAACAATACAACACAACACACAGTGTTACAGCTGAGAGTCTCACCAGAGTCTGTACATTCATCTAGTGCTAGAACGCACGTGGCTAGATCATATCTAATAACTATGTAGTATATAGATTGATTGATTGATTTATTGATTGTTAATGGCATATCAACTTCTTTGGTCATTCAATGCTGAAAATATTGATTGAAAGTGCTCGCTGTAGATGGTTGTTTTTAGGTTGAGATTTCATCTCTTTCAGATTTGCATAAGTGAGTTAATTGGTAGAAGGTCTTGTTCTCTTAGATTTATAGGACACGGATATTATTTTATTTTTAGATTTCCATATAGAAAAATATAGACATATAGTATAGACAAATCGCCTTCAGAAAATTTTGTAAGTCTTTGATTTGGATAGTGTTAAAAAGTAATTCTAATTTGTTCGCCTGATAGTCACTCCTGTGATCTGATAGATTCAAAGTTCCTGCATTTAATTATTATTTGTTTAATGAAGAAAGGTTTGTTCTATGGTGTTCTATAATGACATTGGGGTAAATAGTTCAGGGAAAAAAGTGTAGAAAAAGTAAAATAAGGCCAGTGCCGTGCTGAACCACTTGCGTCCCCTTTACCCTAAAAAGGCAAGTTTCCCTCCCTCAACATACTCGAGTCTTCGACTGTGAATACATAACTCTCAGATAGGCAGCAAGAAAGATGGATTGATAGATGTATATTTCAAGAGTAATAATGATTTTTTAATTAACCCTAACAATTATTTTGGTAAATTTTTTCATTACAAAAGCTCTCATGCAATTGCAGGATCTGATCTGCAGGGGCCCTTAATCATGGCCCTGAAAAGGGCAAAGAGTTGCAATAATAAGAGTATATTAATAATCCAAAGCTGAAATCAATGAAGAACAAAAGCATAGCTTTATTCTGTAAGTCTGCGAGAAAAAAAAACTGGGAAATTGTAGCTAAGTCAAAGGGGATTAGATATTATATGTTATAGCAATTCTAGTTTGTGATTGGCTCATTGCCTTCATCCCTTGCTATAAATGAAATCTTCCAAATCTTGATGAATATACCCTGCTCATTTGCCAAAAATATTTAAAAAAAACATAGAAACTGATGGACCTTATTTTGAGGAATAATTTTTGTTGTTTTCGTTGAAAGTAAAATTATGAAGTGTTTACTAACTTTTGGGACAATTTAATATTAGATTTCATTGTTAGATAATGTAGAGGGATAAAAGTTTTTTGAAAATTTAGAAGTAGAGCCTTAAGTAGAAAATTGAAAAATTTCTGCTTTCTGAAAATTATTTTCTGAATTTTCTTTTTCTTTTCTAAAATTATTTAATGTGTATTGAATTTGTGGACATTTGCTTTAATTTTCATTTTTGGTTATATATTTACTAGGTTGAGCACTAACATTGCGTTACTCAAGTTAGGCACAGGGCTTTTTTACATACTCTTTATACCCATGGGCCTTTTTTTTCTTGTTGCCCTTTACCTAGATGAGTTACTTACCACAGTTAAAGAGCACTATCGGTCCATTATTGTTATTGTAATTTTACTTTTTTACTAGAGAAAGTTTATTGTTTCCAATTCTTAGATGTTTCAAATAAATTTTATATATGTTGCAATAATCACCGGAGCAGGCCAAGCATGGTTGAAGATACTTCATGAGAACCAATAATAAAGGAAACAAGGTTAGTGTTTATAAAAGAATAAAAAAAATAGGATTGAGTATAGATTGATTAAATTCAAAAAGATCTGTGAAACAATAGGTTACAAAATGAAAGTCCCTAAGTCTGATTGCCTGAAAAAGGCCGAAGAGTTTGTTGGGCAAAACACTGTGGATATACAGTCATACTTTGGTTCATGAACATCTAAGAGTTTGAACACCTTGGTTTTTGATCAGAAAATCCATGCCTTTGTTTTCGAACAAAACTTCAGTTTTCCAACACCAGTGACGCGTGGCTTCGATGCTTTGAGACCGGAAGTAAACATTCTCAAGCCAACCATCATATTGCAAACATTATGTTTGTTGCTCTCACATTTCTTGTTTTATTTTTTGCATTGGACATTTATTTTCTCTTCATTAACCCTCAGTCATGGCTTCAAAGAAAGCTAAAAGTGATAGATACAGGAAAAAGGAAAGTCGTGAAAAGAACAATTAAGGTTCTTTAATCAAAGAAATTTGCTATTAAATTTACTTCTCTTATATTTTTCTTTTTATGTGGTATTTAACAGAAGATGGACAGTGGTGGAACAATGCAATAAGGTAGGTTTGACCGGATCGAGCAAAGAACTTCTCCATGAACACAACATCACCACCCACTGCCCGGAATAAACACCCAGAGACCTTGCTGCATTGCGAGGGAGGCTGTAAGTAACAACAGCTATTTCCTTGCAGTCTTTCTCAAAGTTGAAAACATACACCCAGTTAATGACCCGGCTAAATAATGATCATCTCCTCCCAAGAATATTATATTTACTTGATGAGCACCAACCCAAGTTTGGCACAAGGCCATTTTTACATGCTCTTACCCGGGCTTTTTACATTCGATGTCACCCTTCACCTAGATGAGCTGCTCTCCAGAGTTAATGAGCCCAATCTGCCCGAGGCAGCTAAAGCTGAATATAATAGTCTTGACTGGGATTTGAACTCACGTAATACGATAATATACATCTGTATATATTTAAACATTTCTATAAAATACAAACATATAAATCCTAACTTACATAAGTCAGGTTTACATCTATTCAGGGAAATTCTCCATGCGTGAAGGCAGCCATCTTCGGATCCAGTGTAAATGAGATCAGGATCAGTCAAGCTCCAAGAGACACACATCAGTCGACCAGAATGACCCGTAAAACGAGCTAACGCTTCACCACTTTTCACGTTCCAAACCTACAAAAATAAAGAAATGTACGCGTTAAAGTGTGAGGTCAACGTATCTTCATAAATGAATGTAGTCGAGATATTTCAAATATTCAGATCAGCTATTTATATAATATAAACCATGTCATGTCTGTTGAATGAAGATGAAAATAATTACAATTACTTTCTTTATGATTATCATTCTTTTTATTTCTCAGAATAGAAATTATTTTATTAGACTCATCCAAATCAACGGGGTTTTTTGATTTGTGTTCAATGGACTGTGTTTATTTAAGGGACCATTTAAGCCTAGAACATTTTTTTTTTTTAAATCTTTTTGATCTTTCAAAACTAGTTTAGAGGGAATATCAAAATTGTTTTACCTTCATTACTTTTAATTGCTTTCAAAATTAATTGCCTTCATTACTTTTAATTGCTTAACCGTGCCCGGGCCAAGGTGGCGAAAACAAGAGACAATCTCTTGAGGTGTAGCTTCGTTTGGGACGCAGTTTGCCCATGTGGCGCAGCCGAGCAGACCATCGCTCACCTGCTCATGGACTGCCCACTTAGCGTGCCTTGCCCTGACGTGGACTTGATGAACGCGACAATAACTGCCCGCCGCTTTCTCTCTAGATGGAGTGGCACGATATGATGATGATGAATTGCTTTCAAAATTGTTTGCCTTTAATTTTCTAACTACTTTTAAAACTATTTGCCTTCATTACTTCTAATTACTTAGTCTAGATTCAAATTAAAGATACACACCATAGCAGTTTTGTCAAAGGACACGGTTGTGAGAAGCCCTTCAAAATGGCTACTCCAACATAATCCAGTCACTCTCTTGTTATGTCCTTCCAATTGTCGAAAACTTGTGTTTATTGTCAGTTTTTCAAATGGAGTTTGAGAATCTAAAGAAAGAAAAAAAAGTTTTATCAAAAAAATCTTTAAATTCATTTTTCCAGGTTTTTGATTAATTTTAATTAAACAACTCAATTGAAATTTAACTTTTGAAACTTTGTGTCAGTATGTTCAATCCCTATGGACTCCAAAATGGCTGAGCAGATTTTCTTGAAAATTCACACAGTTGTACTTTCTATTTCAAAATCTCAATAAATAAAAAATAAAGTTACAATGTTTTTGGTCTAATGAATATGGTATGATTACTAAAAATAAAGTTACAATGTTTTTGGTCTAATGAATATGGTATGATTACTAAGATTTAAATGGTTCCATTTATAGCTAGGGGTGTAAATGATCCACCAATGAGAGAACAAAATAGATATAAACTATCATATAATTCTAATGAATAAGGTATGATTACTGAGATTTAAATGGTTCCATTTATAGCTAGAGGCGTAAACGATGGACCAATCAGAGAACAAAATAGATATAAACTGTATTAAATAATTCTCTACACAGAAACCTGGTTATTAATGGCTGTTTGGCTTCTCTGCCAAAGAGACGCAACTCTCTTATTTTTATTACTATTTTCATTATTCTTCTTAAACCATAACACCCAGTGGTAAGTTGGGAAGAAAATTTTTTTGGGGGGACCGTTTTCATAGCTTACTTGATTTACGAGAAAGAGTCAATAGCCTTATGCTCAAACCCTAACTGGAGGATCTTTTTTGGGCTTTTGAAATCAGTATTGCCTATCACCTAGATAAACTGCTCTCCCAAATTAACAAGCTCCATTTGCCCAAGGCAGCTAAACCGAGATGCAATGGTTTTGACTGGGACTTGAACGCGCGTAATACGAGTCAATAGTCTGAGCTTTTACCAATGCTTTACTTCGCCGCTCTATTATTAACATTATTTTTATCACCACTATTGCCTGGAATTAAAGCTACTGCACCTGCTGTGAAAACAAAATATTCATTGGATCTGTTACCATTTGGATTAATTTTATTTCTCTTTTTTTTTTTTTATTATAAAAGGTTTTTTCTTTTTATAATATTCCAAAATTATGACCACTTTTGCCTAAAACAAGTTGCCTTATAAATCTAAATGGACATCATTTGGATAATAAAAATAATGTTTTGTAGCTTGATTAAGTTGCGAAAGATCAATGACAATCTTTTAACATTTGGATTAATTTCATTTCCTTTTTTTTTTTTTTTTTTTATTATTATAAAAGGTTTTTTTTTTATAATATTCCAAAATTGGGACCACTTTTGCCTAAAACAAGTTGCATTAAATGAACATCATTTCGATAAAAAAAAAGAATGTTTTGTACCTTGATTAAGTTGCGAAAGATCAATGACAGGAACGTAATATTCATTGGAACCAAGAGCCAACCAATTGGAACAGGAGGAAATCTTGTTGGAATCGGTCGTATAAAGAGGATGCCAACTGATGCAATTTACAATTTTGGTAAATATATTCAATGAACAGATACAAGTCAAATGAGGAGCAGAAAAGATTTCCACAGATCTGAAACAAAACAAAATAGAAAAAGTTTGAGTTTTTTTTTACAATTTTATTTGATTTTTAAAGAAGTCTTTCCGTGCCGGTCAAATTGACCATCACCATTGGACTAGTCTTGTCCCTGACCAGGACAGATGGCGACGCACTGTCCACCAGGCCGTCACTTCCTTTGAGGCCTTCCGCACAGCAAACCTGTGCGATATGTGCCACAGCAGGAAGACCCGGGAGGCCTCAGCGAAAATTCCCGCTGTGGTCAGGACTGCTTGTCCCGATTCGGGCTTATCAGCCATAGGCGTGCTTGCAACCAACGTAGACAACCACCTTCTTAGAATGTTCGTTCGCGAAGTCCAGTCAATAAGAAGAATTTGATTTTTAAATTTGAATTAATAAGTTGATAATCAAAAACACATTGAAGAATAAGGATGAAAAGCCTCAATCACATTGAAATAAAGCTTGATCATTTGTACATTCATTTTTCAGACTAGTGTCCTCATCTTTATCATTGTTACCTCCACAATCCTTAAGATGAGGCTTGGTAATTTGTACATCTATTTTTTTGCACTGTTGTCCTCATCCTTATAAATGTTACTTTCACAATCCTTGACATTAGGCTTGATAATTTGTACATCTATTTTTAGAATGTTGTCCTCATCCTTATCATTGTTATCTTCACAATCCTTAAGATGAGGCTTTATAATTTGTACATCTATTTTTTGGACTGTTATCCTTATCCTTATCATTGGTACCTTCCCAATCTGTGAGGCAGTAATCACCAAAAATCCCTAAGAAGTCAACACTATACCTGTTTATGATTAGCAGAACGAGAGCAGGGTACCCCCGTGGCTTAAATAAAGGGTTAAGCTTGAAGTTCTGTAACTCCCTATTATGACAAGAAGGTACCTGAAAGAGATCACCTGAAGACGGCCAAAGGGTTTATTGACCGAAATGTTATGTATATAAAAATAATAAAGATGAAGACAACAGTCCAAAAATAGTTCTACAAAGGTCATCCTTTGACGATTTTATTGGTAGCCAGGGTGGGCCCCTATGCGGTACCAAGGCCTTTGGCATGGTCAGATTGACTGATGGCTCAGTCCAACTTCTGTTGTAAATGCATTTCAATTGAAAACTTACCCATCATCATTGCCAACAGCCACTAAAGAATAATCTGGCTTCCATCTGATGTCAGTTCGGTGTGGAAACGCACCATATTCTTTCTGGAAAGAAAAAAACATTCATTATTTTTTGATGTAGTGTAATTTATAGCTTTGATAGTACTCCATACTTTCTTTCCCCTTTGCTAAGAGGAAGTGACAAGGCAAGTTTTTTGGTCTTAAAATGGAGATTGACTTATATACAAGTATTTATGGTAATGTTATATTTATGTATGTGGTAGTGGGTAATGCACAAGTATTTATGGTAATGTTATATTTATGTATGTGGTAGTGGGTAATGCACAAGTATTTATGGTAATGTTATATTT
>JAUZSX010176683.1:0-16561 GCA_034780655.1 Idiosepius hallami
TTTTTACCCTTGTTGGGAAAATTTTGTAAGCCTCATTTTGGCGTCCCTGCACCTTGGCGCCCGGGGACATATGTACCCTGGCGCCCTCTCTAGCTACGCCTCTGTTCAATAGTAAAAAAAAACAAAAAAACAACGACATTCACTTCTGGTTGCCTCGGGCAGATGGTGTGGTGACTGGTGCTCTGCTCCTTAGCTCGGTAGAGAGCAACATCTCATCTAGGTCAAGGGAAACCAACACTGAATACAAAATGCCCGGGTATCATGTAAAAATGACCTTGTGTCAAACTTGGGTTGGTGGGTGTTGGTGCTTCTTGCTCTGGCTCTCGTCCAAGTAAATGTGATATCGTTCTACTTACTTTTTTTTCTTTTCTTTTATCTTATCTTAACTTTGAAAAAGTGTTAAGTCGTTGATGTTTTTTGGTTTGTTTAATTTCTAAATTTTAACACTAAAGGGCCAATATATCGGCCCTGGTGACCTAAGGCAAAAATAGACTCACCAATATTTCGACCTTGATATGGTATGTTGGTGGTACCCTAATAGAACGAATCTGAGTGACTACTTGGTAACTTTGTTAAGTCAGGGTTCTAAGGATTTACAGCTTCTGTTTGAGTCTCTATTTAGGGATTTTTGACGAAATTGAATCAACAAATGATAAAAAAAATTAAGTAAAGAGAATTTTGGCATGATTTTTGTTTGTCGTTAAAATTCTTTGGAATTCCCTCCAGCTATGGGTTAAATAGCGAACATAGTGATGAAAAAAAATATGTACAATACTTGTTTTTGGCATCAAATAACAAGAAAAAGGTTGATATGCCGTAAAACAGAAACAAACAAACAAACAAAATTCTTTGGTTTCTTGAGAACAAATATTTTTTTTTTCAATATCCAGAAAAAACAAAACAAAAAAACAAAAATTAAAAGACAAAACAAAAAAATGGCTGAACTTTCGCAATAACCACCACAAACACAACTAATTATTTAGAAAAATAATGTATTTGTTTTTCTTATTCTAGATCTGTTTCTGTTCCAATAATAGGAATTTATTCCACTCTTTAAAATTTCTTAGAATTTCTTCTTCTCTCTTTTCTTAGTATTATGCTCATGCTTAGCCACAGTGCAGTCAGTGCGGTGTGCGTGTGCGGTGCCGGCGGTGCGGCCCGATGATACAGAAGGCGCTTTGCGGCTCCTTTTAACCCCACCCCCAAAAAATGTAACTTGCACACCCACAACAATAACATAGGGTCTTCGATCAAAGTCTACAAATATATTTATGGATTGATATAAGTGTAATAATAATAATGATTTCTAGTTAATCCTGATGATTAATTATTGTGGTAATTTTTTGCATTCTGTAGAGCCAAGAAGGAGCCATGCTTGCGGCCCCCAGGGAGCTTCTCAGCTTGTGCCCTCCCCCAGTCACGGGGTCTGCTGGAGCCTTAAGCGCAGCCCTATCTTTTCTTATTGTTCTAATGTTCTAAAATTCCTTTCTTTAGTCAGAAAATTCAGTCTTTATATTTTTGGCGTGTCTTTCTCAAAGACCTTTTTTTTATTTTCTTTCTTTTGCCGGTTGTTCGGTTCCGTGTGTGTCGGCATTTTAAATCCAAACCCAAAAACACTTCATCTTGCGTTTTCTATTTTCGAAGCCCTTTTTTCACACCTGCTGTATTTTAAACTTTATCGTTTACTCTGTTGCTTTCTCTTCTTCCCAGTCACAATTATTCTACGTTTTTTTATATCTCCCCTCCTTCGTTACGCACTGACTGACTCACTCTTCTTCCACACATATACACACACTCTGTCTCTCTTCCTGTTTAACATCCTGTCTCTCTCTCTCTCTCTCTTTCACTCTATAACACCCGCTATCTTTTCCTCTTTAACACCCTCTCTCTTTCTCTCTTCAATACCCCGTCTCTCTCTTTAATACTCTGTTTCTTTTTTCCTCTTTAACACACTCTCTCTTTTCCTAACACCCTGTCTCTCTCTTTAAAACTCTGTCCCTTTTTTCCTCTATAATATCCTCTCTCTTTAACACCCTTTCTCTTCAACACCCTGTCTCTCTCTTTAACACTCTGTTTCTTTTTTTCGTTTTTAACACCCTCTTTCTTCTTTTAACATCTTCTCTCTTTTATCCTTCTTTCTCTTTCTTCTTTGAAACTTTTTTCCCTGTCTGTCTTTTCTCTCTGTCCTTCTTTTATACTCTTTCTCTCTATTTTTACACCTTCTCTCTCTTCTTCCTTCTTTTAAAGACTCTTTCTCCCTCTCTATTTTATAGATTCTCTTTCTCCGTCGCTCCATTATACCCCAATCTCTCTACATCGCCTTTTTTACACCCTTCTCTCTTTTCATCTATATCCTATCTATCCCCCTCTCTCTTTCTTTCTTTCCCCTTCTCTTTCCCTCACTCTCTTAAGTAGTAATAGCAATAGTAGTAGTAGCCTTAGCAGCAGTAGCAGCTGTAGTAGAAGTAGTATTATTATAACAAGATGGCTGGTCTTGTGCAGCCCTCGTCGGAATCTAAGCTGCCTTTGGAAATACGCACCAAATCAGTGGAGCAAACCTTGGTTCCTCTAGTCACTCAGGTCAGTCCTAAACTCTATCCCGATAATATTAAATAAAATTTAAAGTTGCTATTTTCTATAATTCGACTATATAAAAAAATTTTTCGGCTCGTCAAAAGAAAGCACTGTTGAGTTATCCTCCTTCTCCTCCTCCTCTTAGTTTTCCACGCGCAATGTGTTTTGTAAATGTGAAGTGAAGTATAGTACTAAAATATCATTGTATACAAGCCTTTGTGGCAGAACGAAAATTTTACGCAAAACAAATCCATATTGTTAAAATTGACTACTAAACCTATAGAACAGAACCCTGTTCTTCATTTTCTATAATACAATTAATTCCGCACACATGCAATCTTATTTTAACTTTAAAAAAATGTGAATATTTTCACTTCTTTCTCATCTCATTCATTCATTCCCCCTGAATTAATTTGAGTTTAAATTTGAAATGCAGCAAGCATTAAAGTTATTATTTTTTCCCCTATGTATTTCCAGATTAAACTAAATAAGAAAAATCTAAAACTAATAACAGATGGTTAAACCCGTAAAAATGTTTAATGAAATAAATTTACTTTGTGAATGTTTTTTTTTTTCCTTTTCCTTTTTAACATTTAAATATTATGAGAAATAAAATACTACCAGGAAATTGAATGATCAATTTCTACACCGTAGCAAAAAGATTCTTTTTTTTTTCCTGGACATTTTTTTTTCATGTGGTTTAGTTACCTTAATTATTTTCAACATACCTGGTTGTACCAAACTACTTGGGAGTGCTCACCAAATAAATATCATACCTGGTTGTTTTGTTTTGGTTAAATTAATGTTCAGATCTACTATTTCGTAATTTCCAGACACGTTTCATTAAAAAATAATTTTAATTATTCTATTCAATATTTTCAATTCCTTTTTTTTAATTATTTAAAAATATTGAAAAGAAAAACTAAAATTCTTTTTAATAAAACAGAAACATGTCTGAATGATTTGCTTACTAAACTTGTTTAAAATAATTTTTCTTTTTAATATTTTCTTGTTTTTTTTTCACAAGAATTTAGATTTCAATTTTAGTTTTAGAGTCTTTTGAATAACGATATTTTGCCTAATTAAACTTTTTCCTAACAAGTATTAGGCTTTATTAAAATTAATTTTAACTGATCTTTTCAGTATTTCGGCCTTTACTTGCAAGAGTTTTGTTTTTTAGTCTAATTTTTTCAAAAGTTACAGAGAGAAAATAAAGACAAACGAAAATATATTAAGAATATGAATTAAATTCTTTATTGCTTGTTTAGAAAATAATATTCTGTCAAAACATACACGCATAGGAAATAAAAAACAAACAAACGTGTCGTCTACATTAAAAAAAAAAGAGATAAAATTAAAAATTAACCTCACTAAAGTTATCCAATTAAGAATTTATTCGTTAAATGCCGATCTAAGACTAATAATAATCCTCATTAGGAATATCTGTTTTAAACTTTACAACAAAAACATTCTTTTTTTTTTTCGTATGAAGTGAAGTAAGTAGTTTTTATTTTTTTTTTGTCTACACTATTAACCTCCAACCCCATAAAAATATTCACTTGTAACTAGGTTTTATGTGTGTGTATACGCGTTTGGGTATTACATATATAATATATATGTATATTTATTTTTTAGCCACTCTGTACACTCTGGTGTATATTGATTCATTACTGCAGTTACTGGTGTGTGGTGGTTGGTGGTATGTGCCATGAATGAAAGTCAATCTATCGTCTTTCAGAAATTTTACTCCTAATTGTTGACTCTTTGACGAGGCCTAATTTTTTTTTCTTTTTTGTCTAGTGTTACTGACTCTACTGCTTAGAACTTGGCACTTATTCTTCTCTTTTTTTTCCCCTTTTTTAGTAATTTTGTTGAACTTTCGAGAGAGTGAAAAAAACCCAACTTTTTTTTGTAATGGGGAGAATTCACTTTACAGAAAATAATTGAACGAGACAACACAACCTACCTCTCAACCAAACCTAAGATTTTTTGCACTTTTATTTTTCGGTTTGAAAGAGTAACTGTGAACCATTTTTTTTTAAATTTTACCCTTTAAACCCGAAAGAACCGATTTATCGGCCCTGGCAACTTAAGGCCAAAAATGATACACACACAACGATATTTCGACTTCTACTTTTGGATCCTGACTTAGCAGTATTACCAAGTAGTTACTTAGGGACGTTCTATTAAAAAACAATATTAGGGTCGAAATGCCAGTGTCTTTTTGCCTTTGGTTATTAAGGCCAATATCGGCCTCTTGAAAGGGTTAAAGCTATTTCTTCTTTCAAGAAAAATTCATATTTCTTGAACTTTCTTCGATTTTTACTTCGTATTTTTTACAAACAAAGTTATTCAAAAAATGATTGGAGGTGAGGTGTGTTTGTTTTAACACTAAATTAAACTACGTTGACTACATTTAAAATAATTTTATTTTCCAAGTTAAAATAACTAAGTTATTTTTTTTTATATCATTAATTAATTTCTACACAAATATTACTTGTTTTAATTAATTTCACTTTTTTTAATATACATACTTGGTGAGCGAGCAACAACCAAGTTTGGCATTAGGCCTTGTTTAAGGTGAATGCAATGGTTTTGACTTGGATTTGAACTCGCGTACTCAGAGCCTGAGCTTTTACCAATCAATGCTTCTTCTTCAGCTCCGCCTTCGCTACCTTTATTATTATTTTTTTTATTTTGCTTTAGTTTTTTAAAACTGAATGAGAAATAAAATACATTGCTTAATTGTTTAAACGGTAGCAAAATGAAGTAAAAAAAAAATTCCCTACAAAACCTGTGGTCAGCAATTACTAAGAAAAATAATTTAATTATTCGCTAAAAAAGATTTTAAATTTCTACATTCAATGCTAATGATGTTAACTAACAACGTGCCGATCAAAACCGGTTTATGCACATGTGGTGCTGGTGCTGGTGCACAAGTGGTGTGGGGTGCAGTCAGTGCACAGTGCAGTGAACTTGTGCACCACACCAGACACCACCCATCAGTGCCACCACCACGTCAGGTGAAGGAAGAGAATCAAAATGTATTGGAATTAATGATTATCCCGAAACTTAATTCAATTCAATTGGCAGCGAAGGTGGAGAAGCAAAAGCATTCATTGGTAAAAAGCCCAGGCTCTGGAATCGTAGTACGCGAGTTCGAATCCCAGTTGAAACCATTGCATTCACCTTAAAAATGGCCTTGTGCCAAACTTTGTTGGTGCTGGCTGCTGCTGGCTCACCAAGTGTTATCTCGATTCAAGTGTTTTTTTCTATTACTGTGTTTTTTTTTAACACGATCTCCAAACATTTAATTTTTTTTATATGTGTACCAAATAAATATATAAAAAATATAATAAAATAATAGATAAAATTCTGTGGTAGCCCGGCTTATCTTTTCTTCATCTTCGATCATCCTCACCTTGAATGTTGATAAATCGATCTCTAGGTTAAAAAAAAAAATATAAATCTGTTTCTTTCTCTGCTATTGCTCAAAGATTTATCAATGCAAATTTAAAAAGGGGCAGGCCCGACAGGAAAAACACATCTTTTTTCTCTTGAAAAACTCCTTCCTTCATTTGTTGGTTCATTTTTTGTTTTCATCTGAATAAATAACCACTCTTTGGTTGCACGTTAGACGTTGATCTTTTTCTTTTTGATTTTAACACATGTGGCTATGATGAGATGGTGATAGCAAATATGCCTGGTTGAACAAATTGTGAACAACGACAGAGACAGTAAACACACTGTGGCAACAACAACACTCAACAGCAGTCAGCACTCGCGGCGCGACGCACAAAACGCACCAAGACGCACTAAACCGAAAAGCGACAAGACGAACAATTAAGTAGTGGTTGTTGTTATTATTATTTAGATCACCGACGAAAGTAAACTATTATTAACTTGGTAAATTAATTCTTTTTTATAACTTTCTTTCTTTGATCAGTAATCAGTATGAGTCGCGAGCACGCACGCACGGCGGGCACGCAACAACACAACAACACCACCAGAAATATGGAGAGCAGGTTTTCCGAAGGTTGTTGAATAAAATCAACTGAATTTTTTACTTTAAATTCATTGTTAGTTTTGTTTGTCAATATGCTTTTAATTATTTACAGACGTCACACAAAAGAAATAGTTCGAAGTAACATTTATTTCTTTATACCCGTAACAAGTTAAAAAATTCTAAGTTTTTTTTCCATTCTCCCAAAACAACTATCAATTTATTTTTTTCAGAAAGTGTCTTTTGCTGCTGCTGTTTTGTTTGCTCGTTGTCCATTTATTGTTACTGTTTTTTTGTTGGAGTAGGTAGAGCTGGAAGTTAACGTTAAAAAATAATAAGTATTTTTCATCAGTTCTTGGGATCATTCTTTTTTTTTTTTTCATTAAAAATTTTCGGTCAAGGTATAAATATCTTTAAAATAGATGTTTTTTTTTCTTCTACAAGAGAATAAAACTGCGAAACAATACAATTAGGATGTTAACTGAAATTAAATTCCCACATCACCCTCCCCCCAACCACAAATTATTTTTTATCTCTGTGTGTAGTGAGCTTCTTGTGTTTTTTTTTATGTGCAAGTAAATGAATAATTAAAAAATTACTTTTTTAAACATTTGATTATTTTCTTTTCCCCGCTTAGTAACCAATGACAAAATGACAAAAAATATTGGCAATATTTTTTGTCATTAAACGAAAACAATAGACTGGCATTTTTATTTTAAATTAAATTACATAAGCTGAGATGGTCTATCTCAGCTTTTGTATGTAATTTATATAGGTAAAAAAATGTGATCGTAATCGACCAATTAGTGTGTTGTTGTGTGTACTGACTGACTGTGTTAAAAGCAGCAGCAGCCAATCATTTTTTAATCATTAAGAGAATAGAGGAAAAAATCATTTTTAATTTATGATTCAATGACTGTTTCTAAATTCTGTTCAGCAGTTGATAGTTTCCGCAATATTGACTCAGACGAGAGAGAGAGAAAGAAAGACTGTTTTGTTCGTCTAGACTTAAAAAAAAACTATATTAGGCCTTTTTTCTTTAAGTATTCAAAATTAACTTAAAAGAAAAAAACCTAATATCAGTAACTTTCCAATCCCGTTAGAGACAGTGTGATTTTTAAAGAACAAGTTGTTAAATAAATGCATGTGTGTTTTCCCCTTCTTTCAGCGCTGATGATCAAATTCGCTGTTCATTCATTCAATCAATGTCGTGGAAAAAAAGTAAATGCGCATGCGCTTATCAGATTGCGGGAATTCCAAACTTTTCAATTTAAAGATTAAATGGTTTTCTTCGGAAATAAGTTTACATTTGTTTCATTTTATTTTTAGATGATCTTAAAAATTGTAAAATCTAAGGTGTGAATATAGAGAAAGTGTCAATGTCACCTCAAGTAATTACTGTCTGGGCAGAATGGTAACTGCCACGTCCGTGGCTGCTGCTGCTGCTACAGTGCGTATTATTACACCAACAACACCTCTGACCACTATTGGTCAGTAACAATTTTAAATATATTTGTTACAAAATAAACCTGAATGGATGAATAATAAAACCCATTAAAAGCAACATCAGAAAGATGAGTGTTTAGTTCAACCAACAAATAGGGACTATTTACTAAATAATTATTAATTTTTTAATTACGCTCTTTCGGGTTATCATGAAAAAATGAGTAAAAAAACACTACTTGTTCTTAACAACCACATTCTTGAAAAAAATTCATGCACCTAAAAACTGGTCCTTTCTTTTTCGATTAGCATCATCATCCATCTGGAAACCTTAAACATTCTTCATCAATTGAAACCTCCTTCTTTCGGTACCATAAACACACTTGCAGGAGAGAGCCACAGTCCACACAAGCAAAGACAAGGAAGAAGGTCCTTTTTGCAAAACTATTGTAGGAGGAAAAAAGAAAAAAAATTATCACTTGAATGTTGAAATATTTAGCCTGTTTGTCTGTTTCTATCCACTCTATCTCTTTATCCTATTTATCTATTCATCCATACAAAACCTTTTGGGGATGATGGATGCAGATGATGATGCCCCAATGCCCCAGTGCGAGTGCGTGGGGTGTGCCACTTGCGCCAGTTGCATTTTGTGGGTGCTGACTGCTGCTGGTGCTCTGGCTGCCAGGCTGCCTTTATGCTGCTACGAGTGGAGTGGAGTGGGCTGTTGCTAAGAAAAAGCACGACCGGCGGCACTGACTGACTGTTCAAATGATTGCACAATAAATGCACATTGATTGCACATCTGCTGCTGCAGTTTAATTTATCCATTAAGATAAAAAACAACGAAACGATTTCACTTAATGCAAAAATAATGAAAATATTTTAAAAATACGTTATCATTTATTTTTTATTTATTTGGAAGGGGACCAATTTTTCTAATCTAAAATCGAAAAAATAAAGTCTACACCTTTTTAAAGAAAAGAAAAACAAAAAACAAACTGAGGATTCGTCCTTTTCGATGATTTAACTTTAACGAGAAACAAACGGAGATGTTTATTTTAATTTCATTTTTTAAAAATCTATTTAAAAAAGTTAAAAAAAAGAAACGATTAAAAAAAACCGATTGAGTGTGTGTGTGGTGACTAGATATGTTTGTTTTCTTTTTGTACTCATTTTATTCATTCATTTAACTCAGTCAATTGTTTTCTTCATAACTCAAATATTTTCTCAGTAAAAAGGATTTGAAATTCATTATTTTAACTGTAAAATTGTCTAGGAAAAAGACAAGAAGGTGCATTTATTTTAGCCCAACTTAAAAGAATCCTTAATTTATTCTCAAATATTTAAACGTTTACTCTGTGTGTGTGTGTTTGTGTGTAGGTGTGTGTGTTAAATGTTTGTCTTCATTGAATTCCTGGCATTCCAGAGGGGAGGGGAGGGTTTGGTGAAACGACACCCCAACCACCTTAAAAATTTGGATTTATTCGTTCTGTTTTCTGTGGCAGAAAATCATATAATTTTATTGTTAACGTTTTAGCAATATGAGAAAAGTTAAAAAAGAAAAGAAAAATACGATCAAACATAAACGGAGATAGATGTGTGTGTGTGTGTGGTATGGATGGATGTGTAGATGATCGAACAACATGCCGGCCGGCCGGTATTTCTTCAAACAAACTGCATCATCATCAGAATTCTTCAATCTTGAAGAGTAAAAAAAAAGGGATGTAAGAATTTTTTCTGGAATTCTGATTAATGCGAGTTTGGATCATCAATCATCACCTTGATGTATATATTTTTTTCAAAAGACAACAAGCAAGAATTTATTTTATTGTAATATTGTGACTGGAGACTGGAATGAATAACCAATCAATCACTCTAAGGCCCTACTGCGACTACTACTTCTTGCTTCCACCTTTGGGCTAAGTTTTTGTTGTTCTTCCAATAAACATGCCATGCAGAAAGAAAGAATTAAATAACTCCTTGCATGTGCATGCATGACTGCATGGCATGACTCAGGTAATCTATTTTCGCGTTTTAACATCGTAAAAGTCGTTTAGTTTAGTGTCGTAAATTCAGTGTACATCAACGGCAAAATTAAGGTAATGGTTTTAATTTTTCTTAACGGAGTTTTTCTTTAAAAATATACCAAAAATCAGGTAATTATCTAATCAATATTAAAATTTCACCAATTATTAATTGAAGAATGAAATTTACTAGGGTGAATTATTTTTTCATAATCGGTATTATACCGATTATGAAAAAGAGAAAATATATATTTATATACTATATAAATATAAATTTTCTCTGCCTGTACTCCTTCCTTCATTTGTGCCTACCTTTTAATCCTTTGAACCCCGACTGATAAAAATTACCAAGTAGTCAGTCTCCACACAATCGTGGTACTCTGGCTGTCTGTCAGTGCGTATTTTTTCTCACTAACTTTCCTCTTTCCAAGTGAATTTTTTGATTTTAGTCAGCAAAAAGAAGAAGCACAACGAATGATAAAGAGAATTCAAATATATTATATATCTGAAAACTTGGTGAGAGCACCTACCAACCCAAGTTTGGCACAAGGCCATTTATTTTTACGTGCTCTTACCCGAGCCTTTTAGTGTTACTCTTTACCTAGATGGGATACCCTCCCGAGTTAACGAGCCCCATCTGCCCGAGGTAGCGAAAAAGGTGAATGCAATGGTTTTGACTGGGATTTGAACACGTGTACTGTACTGTACTATAGTACCATTCCAGCAGACCCCGAGCAGCTTTTACCAAATGCTAATGCTCCAACTTCGCTGATAATTCAAATATATTCAGCCAAATCTAAAAGAGGACGTCGTAGACAAAAGATTTAAAAACAGGGCGTGTTTCTGTGTCCCTGCCGGCATTCTCTTCCCACATCGTGTTAGAGATTTCCACTCATTCACCCAAATCCATTCCGATTCCATTATTACTCATCTCCTCTTCTTTTTCAAGAGTCAGTAGGCCGGTCTCCTCCTCGGCCTACTATGCCGGGCCGCATAATCACGTGATGATGTTGACATTTTGGGGTTGTTTGAAAAGAAAGCTTGCTTTGTTGGAAACTAAAAAATTCCTTTACTCAATGAATCAATTGCAAAACCGCTATTATTAATTCACTGCGTAAACGGGAAAAAAAATATCTTTAAACATTTTCCGAAAAACTTTTTTTTGTTTTTTTTTTTCAAATATAGTTTGATTTTTTTTTTTTTGGTATATTTGTCGAAGACCGACGCGTTTTTTGAGTCCTGTAATAAAAATGGAATGGAGAAAACGAAATCGAAATATGGAAATATACAAAGGGTACATACATAACTTGCAATCGAATTAACCAAACGAAATAATATGTATGTAAACTATAGCAAGTCTGAAATTGAGGTATTTTTTGCACACATTTTTTTAAACAAAAAATTAAAAAAATCATTTTTCAAACAAACTATTTTTCCTTAACAAAAAACGAAAACAAAACTTATTTTTTTACGACGAGCTGTTATTTTTAAAAAATATATTTTTAAATAAACATTTTTTAAACGATATGGGTGGATTATGAAAGTCTAGTTTCATGAAAATTGGTGTGTTCACTCTCACTTTTAAACAAAAACCAAAATAATTTTTTTTAAAAACTATTTTTATTAACCAAAAACTTTTTTTTAAACCCTAACCCTAACCTATCCTTCTATTGTTTAAAAAAAATCTATATTTCGTCTTTAGGTTAATTCGAATGCCTGTTATGTGCCCTTTGTATATTTCGATTTTGTTTTTTCCATTCCATTTTTTTAATCAACCGAAAAATGCGTTGGTCTACGACAAATTAACCAATTTTTTTTTTCTTGTAGTTTGAGTTATTATTGCGTGAATAAAAATTTGTAATATTGTTTCCATCCATTTCTGAGCAAGAGGGTTGTTGAACTGATATTGGCCCTATTTATGACCAAAATCTGGCTCTTTTTAGTACAGTAGTTAATTTATAGTTTGGCTTTTCTTTTTTCTCTTTTTAGACGCGGCTTTAAATTTGGATTTTTTTTATTTTACAGTATTACTTTCTATTCGCTAAGGTCAAATCACGTTGGAGACACTGGTTCCCGCTAGATTTCTAAAGTTAAGCAACGTAGAGCCTATTCAGTACTAAGATGGGTGACCACTTAGGAATATCAAGTAGTGTACTGGTTTGCTCTCCCGGTTGGAGGTTAGAATAGGGCTAACAACCCAATTCTGTAAAAAAGGAAAAAGTTACAGAAACCACAACAATGGCAGATGTTGTCATTGCGACCCTGTTCCCTTGTGAAATCAAAAAGGCTTAAACAAAACCATTACTTTCTATTATTATTTAATTACTGTCAACTTTTCAACTTAGTTATTTTCCTATTTTCTTCTAGTTTGTCTAGTTCTAAGAAAGCATGTGCTTTCTGGCACTGTCTTGTTTGTGTCTTCAGAAGGAGAGAGACTGCGGATTGCTGGTATTGACAACTCCTGAACTCTATTTGCTTTTTGCTGGTTTCAAATCTAGTGTCGAGAATCCCTTCTGCCGTAATTGAGTATCTTTGTACTGTTGTAAATGTGAAAGGGGTGTCTTAAACCTTTATCTGCTACAGAATTAACATCAGGAGAAAAAAATCAATGTGCATCTAATAACTTGAATTTCATGTTGTCTAAGCCAGGGGTTTTCAAACTGTGGTCCACAGACCACAGGGGCTCTGCAAGAAGAAGATAGGAGGTCCGTGTATTTAAAAAATCCTGTGAGTGTAATTGACTATAAAACTATTTTGTAAAGTATTAATTTATTTTCTTTGAATACTTATGTCTAAAGTAAGCTCAAAACCAGTTTTTATTGCGTTAATGCAAAATTATATGTTATTTTTAGCAAAAATTTATGTATAAATTTCATAAGCGTTTATAAGGGGGTCCCTAGGGTAAAACCTGAAATATAAAGGGGTCCGCAAGTCAGAAAGTTTGAAACCCCTGGTCTAAGCAAATGTCTTGATGATGCTTTTCTTTTATGTTTTGAACAGCTGCAAATAGTTTGGAAGACAGAACTATAATACTGAAAAATATTATCTATTTTGACTGATTGGCAAGATTTGTTTTTAAACGTGTTTGCTATTGGAACTAAAACAACTTATTTTGATCATTTCTTTGTGTGTATGTCGTACTAAAGGATAATGAAATCAAATGGAAGTGCACACAAATATTTGTTTAGCTTACAATACAATTGAATTTTTATCAATATTTTTTGAAAAGATAATTGTATATAGTCATATAAAAATGGAATAAAATTTATTTTTCAATATTTCCTCTTATGGCTTCTACTGCACATCTAAATCTGTCAGTAACCTGTTTACATGGGGCACAGATTGTTTAGTGAAATTTTGTCCAAATAATTCTTTTATTATTATATTAATTTGATAGAGCTGTTTTTTTAAATCCGTTTTGTGCTTTGGTGTCTTTTCATCACCCAGCAATTCATTACCGGACTATTCATCACTCTGGGCCTTTTCATCACTTTGGACTTTTTAAAAAGAATTTCAGTTTGGTAATGTTTGCTAACATTAAGTTAAAATAAAAAGAAACTATTTGGAGAAGTCTGTTTAGATTTTTAAATAAAAAATAGAAAATAAATTAATTGAAATAACTTTTTTTATTGTTTATTTGTTCAAAGCTACAGCCCAAAGTTAGGCACAAGGCCATTTTTATTTGCTTATTATCCCTGGGCTTTTGTAATTAGTGTTGCTCTTTCCCGAGATGAGGATATATCTACTTGGTCAAAAACACCAACCCAAGTGAGGCACAAGGCATTTTTATGTGTATATTAAATCTTGTTTGTTAATTAATGTTTTCCTTCACCTAGATAAGTTACTCTCATTGACTTGACGGGTTTCATCCACCTGGGTGTTTTGTATTCTGTGTATTATACCTAGAAAAGTTACACTCCTGACTTAATGTGTCTCATTTGCCTGACACAGCTGAAAGTCAATGCAATGGTTTTGACACTACTGAGATTCGAACATGTGGAATCTGATTCCAGAATCCAAGCTTTTATCTCTGCTCCACCTTTGCTGGTAAAGGAACCCAAATGATTATTAAGTTGTTTTTTTTTTTTTAATCTCTACTTTGTATAATTTTTTTTTCTTTCTCTATTTCTTATCATAGCTTTTATTCTTCTGTCAGAAACAACTTGTTTGTCATCCATTTCAAGCTAGAAATAGTTCTGGCAGATTTGTAAGAATTCTTTTAATCAGCATCTTTTTTAAATTTCTTTGAATAAAACTTGGGAGTGTCTAAAAGGCGGGCTTATCTTTTTTACTTCATGACCATTTTGTTTTTTTGTTCAACCATCATCAAGCTATTATTATTTGTTTTAATGACATTGCAGAGTTAGTTGATCCTAAAACATTTAAAAAAAAATATCTATTGTTGTTTTGGTCATTGTTGGTTTTTATTTAGCTTTTTGTGATTTTTTTTTAATTAAAAAAATATATTTTTTTAAACTTTATCTTTTGTAAACACTTTGATCTATGCTCAGCATCTTATTTAGTCGCTTTTGCAGAACAAGCAAATGGAGAAATATTTTTTTGCTCGGGTACTTTGCACCGGTTGTAAGACAGTAATTTGATTGACAAGGGTTTAGGGTTAGGCCAAATTTCTCTATTTGCTTGTTCTGCAAAAGTGACCTCATAATTTTGATTTATTTTATTGAATTAATATTAAGTGTAATAAGCAGCAATCAGACAGCAAAGATAGGGTATGATAGGATAATTTATTTTTTAATCTGGTATACCTATTTCTGAAGTTAAAGTTCATGGAATGAGTGAACATCACATTCATTCATTGGATCTTTTTGTATTTTGTTTTTTCTAATGATATTACCAAGTCAGTTGATCGTAAAACACTTGTTTTATTTTCCTTTTTAATTGAACTATTTAAGACGGATTCAGGAATTTCATATAACAGACTAGGATGAGACACTACAGACCACATAAAATTGTTATAAAGGGACATGATTGTAGCTGTTAAAACTTGTTAGAATTTCCATGGATGATGTGAATGATGATGTACACTCTATAAATGAAGTTGTCAGTGTAATCTTGGGTTACAAAATGTGCTTAATTTTAGGCAATGAGGCTAAAAGTATTTCAGAAATCAGCTACTTGTTTTTTATGGGTTTTGTAACTGTTGTATTTCTAGTCGCAAGAAACAATTTAGTGATGATGCACGATGCTGATGAATATACAAAAAAGGTGTCACACCTATTAAAATGAAAGAGCCCTGGAAGTCCAAGATATCTGTGTTTTAAAACTTGTTAGAATTTTTGTGGATGATGATAGAAACTCCATAAATGAAGTTGTCAGTGTTACCTTGAGTTACAAAATGTGCTTAATTTTAGACAATGAGGCTAAAAGTATTTCAGAAATCAGCTACTTGTTTTTCATGGGTTTTGTGACTGTTGTATTTCTAGTCGCAAGAAACAATTTAGTGATGATTCCTGATACTGAAAAAAGTAAAAAAAAATATAGTAAAAAGAAAAATAGTGAACAAAACAAAAATCCCCATAAGTGTAGAGTTGGATGCTTCCAAATTAATTTGCTGTTGGCTTTTTTCAACCAATTTGAGTTAATAGAATCCACCACTAATTTGTTTGAACATCGACCCTTCATTGTGCGAACAAGCTGCAAGGAACTGAACCAAATGAAGGATCCTGGCGCGCAAAGGCGCGATGGACCCTGAGAAGACAAAAAAATGAAGAAAGCTAGGAGGAGGAAAAGAGCGAGAAGAAGAGCCCTGTCATCCGACTAAACTCCCTTGCAAATACTGTCCGCGACTCTTCCACCACCGTTTGGTCCTTGCAAGTCATGTAATACATAGACATTCTGGAAAATAGATCCAATACTCAGACATGAGTGGGTGCTGATGTTGATGAGTTTTCAAATAGTTGGTCATTCTTGAAGATGATTTCTTAGACTTTCCTTAAACTAACATTTTGGCTGCCATATTGGATTTCGAAATGGCCAATCATTAGGATTTGATTAGTATATCTTTAAGTATAATTGTGGCAAATTTGATGCTTGTATCATTATTTGCATGATTTTTCTGAGCCAATTTCAGGCGGCCATTTTGCCGCCATCTTCAAAAATGGCCGCCATCTTGAATTTTTATTTGGCCAATCAGACAGATTTGATTAGTATCTCATGGAGAACATTTGTGTCAAATTTGATGCTTGTATTATAGAATGAACGATTTTTCCATTATCTGCTCCACTAAAAGCTATATGTAATAAAACAAATCAAATACTTTATAAAAATCCCCCAAAAAGAGTAAATAAATTGCTCAATAATGTCATAATTTTGACTATGATAACAAATACAGTCTCTCAAACATTTATTTTTTGGTACCCCGATTTTTAATGAGGGGAACTTATGTTTCGAGGCCCGTTTGTTCGTTCGCGTTTTTCTCTGCAACCACCCATTCAATTTTTCTGAAATTTTGCATGAAGTTGTAACTTCGGTCAGGTTAGAAAGTGACATTCTCCGA
>JAUZSX010176793.1:0-16560 GCA_034780655.1 Idiosepius hallami
ATTGGTCAATTGGTTAAGAGAATTTTTAAATCAAAGGAAGTTTTCATTGTTTTCTTATGTTATGATGAGAAGGCTTAAGCTTATGTGGGGTTGAAGTTATCAACTACCGTGGAATTTACACGGGTTCTGCTAGTAATCAATTAATTTGGTAATGTTTTGAATAATCATAAATCTGTTCAGCCAAGGAACCTTGTGGCCCCCTAAGGAGCTTGCTCCCCCCCTCAATTGTGGGGAGCCCAAGCACGGACCTGCTGATCAATGTAAAAAAAACCCAAAAAACTTTGAGGGCTTATTTTTGTTTCTAATAATTTTTTAAAAATTTTAATTGTAATTGCATTTAAGTTTTGAATAAAAAAAAAAAGGGTTGTTTATAATCTCTTTTTAATCAATTTCTCAAGTCTTCTAATTCGACTTGATTCAACTTCAGGAGTCGAAGAAGTTGGCATTGGAGATGTGTTCATCTGGTTGTTTCTTTGAATCTCATTATATCCACTAGAATTGTTCGATGGTAAACGGGCTTTATACATTTCAAGCAAAATGTTCTGCTCGCTGCGTTTGAGAGCCTGCAAGAAAAAATAACTAAATTTATTTTTCAAAATTACCAACAATAATTATTTACGTTCATATACAACTCTGTACTCCCCACTATTTTTTTTTTTTATTCAGTCAAGTCATGTTGGAGACACTGGTTCTCATCAGATTACTAAAGTTAAATAATGTCAAGCCTGGTCCGTAGTTAGATGGGTGACCATTTAAGTAAACCAGTTACTGTATTGATTTGAACTCGCGTACTATGATACCAGAGCTTTTACCAATATTCAACCTTCACTGCCCATGAGAGTCGAAATAAAGGCATTGTGGCAAATAGAATTGATCAAAGGGAGCTCACTCAGTTTCTTTCTATCTTTTGTCATAAGCCTGTCTAACCAAAAATACTAATCATGCTGTATGGATAGAGCATCTCCAGAAATGGAATTTAATCACAACTGCAATTCGATTAATGTTCCGAAAATATGTGTGCAATACAGATGGAACATCCGGGGCAGTTGCAAATGGCGGCGCTCTTGATTTTGATTGGTTAAAACACTGTCTCCATGTTCATATGCAAATGAGGAGGTCCATCGTGCATATGTAAAAAAGACGTTCAGCGACCACAAGGTCGCAGTCAATTTTGAGAATTCCTGTAGAAGCGGTGGCGTGTGTGTGTCGTTTATGCTACTTTGCATTTTGTTCGACCACGTACATCGATGGACCCTTTTTTAAGTTCTAGGCCATGCCAGCGGTTGTTACTAGAGGAAGTGTTGTTGAGCTGTGTTGGTGTATTTTTCTTTTTCAGCTGTGAACTGTTACAGTGAGCTGAGTTTTTGTGTTGTCTTTTTTTTAATTATAAATTCAATTAAGAAAAAGACAAAGATGATTACAAACCAAACAAACATTAAAATTATTTTAATTTTTCAACTTTACCTTCATCTCCAAAACTTTCTGGAATTCTGACATATCATTTTCTGTGAGTAACCGCATGTAATTGTCTACAAATGCTTGTGGAGGTTCATGAGGTGACATCACCATCTAAAATACAAGTTGATAAAATAGTTTTTTTTATATAGTGGTTCTTCACAATCCCTGAAATAAGGCTTAATTTTTTAAATGTATTTTTCGGACTATTGTTCTCATCTCTATCATTTTTAACCTCACAACGTTTCAGCTGATGAATTCTTCCAGTTTCTTAGGGTAAATTGAACTGGGAAACTTTCTTGTCATAAAATGGAATCTTCAAATAATTTGGATTTTAACCCTTATTCAATCCATGGGGGTAGACTTCTTTCGTTCTGATGATTGAGGTATTAAATCTTGGAAATGTATTATTAATTAATACCTTAAACCTAACAATTATATTTTATTTAATACCTTAAACCTAACAAGTATATTTATATCTATTAATCTGTGTAGTAAGATTACTTAGAGTGCTCAATATTGGTGATAGTTTCATTATAGTTTTAATCTCTCAGGTTATATTAACTTAGTTTTTAATGTAATAAATCATTTATCTAAATGACTATAATTATAAAAATAATCAATTATATAGTTCACAAATAAACTCCAATTTAAGACTAGTTTTAGAAAGATGGGTTTTTTTTTGTTATTAATATAACAAAACAAATCCTAAAAGTAAACTTACCTTTAATATCATTTCTGCTTTTGTCATTCCTTTGTTAACAATTTTAGTGAAACTAAAACAAGACAAAAGAAAAGAAATTAATTCATAAACCAATAACAAAATTATGAATTAAAAAAAAAAAAAACTGAATTTACTTTCCTTCTGGTGCATGAGTATCTAATTTACAATAAAACCATAATTCAATCCAACTACAGGGTGTCAGAAACTGATGGATAAACAAAAAAATCATAACTTCCTTAATTTTAATAAGCTTCGTATCTAGAGGAAAGATACAAGGCATCGTATAGCAAGACCACATAACTAATAAAGATGTCATCGCTAAAGCCAACATTCCAAGCAGGTTCGCTCTTCTCACTCAGAGACGCCTGCGGTGGCTTGGACATGTTGTGCGCATGATCGCCGCAAAATCAAGACGCGGAATGTCAAAATCAATTTTTCGATTTGGCCGATATTTCGGCCCCTTTTCAGCGTTTTTTACGCTTTACATGTTTTCCTCATTTTCGACGTTTGTTTTTGACGAATATCAACGAAACTTCACATATCCGTTCTATACACGTCCTTCTTGCCGGTGACGATAATAAATTATGAAATATACGATTTTAAACGCTTTTTTTAGGGCGTCTTATTTTCCCACGTTTTTCATTTACAAGTGTGTTTGACCAAATTTGAAGACAATTGCACAGGAAGATGCGCCAGTCTTTTCTCTGCCAATTGCAAAAAAGAATTTTGAAAAATATCAATTTTTGGCCCGTTCACGAGCATTTGAACACAGGGTCAGGTAACCAAAAAAGAGCTGGAGCGTTTCTTTCAACCTTCTGATATAATATAATACAGTTGAAGCGTTCCTGTGTCGAATACCAAAAGACATCCTGTATGGTAAACATGACAGTGGTAGCAGACAAACAAGCAGACCATACCTACGTTTCAAGGATGTCTGCAAAAGAGACATAAAGTCTCGGAGAATAGGACCTGATGATCTTGAAGAGGCTAATTGCGACTCATGAAGACTCTGGGTCGAGAGCAGCATGCAGCTGAGCAAGGTGAGGACGTCTGCCCAGTGGGGAAAAAAAAAGAGGCTGGTGACGGCGGGCAGCACCAGTGGTAGAGACCTAGCGTGGCGCACTTTTCCATCGATTATCCATCGTCTCTAGAGATGGACGGATGCCATCATCAGTGTCTAGAGTTAGGTCATTTTTGTTTTAGGACACCCTGAATCCATGAAATTCAAAGATTTCTTAATTAGTTGCTCTTATCATTTTATCTTTAATAAAATGATAATATTTGCTCTTATCATTTTATCAACAAATCAGTGAAACAAAATATTCATATAAGATTAAAAGTTGGCAGCGATGTTGGAGCATTGGTAAAAGCTCAGGCTCTGGAATCGTATTACATGAGTTCAAATCCCAGTCAAAACCATTACTTTCACTTCAGCAGCCTAGGGTACATGGGGTTTGTTAACTCGAGAGAACATCTCATCTTATGAAGGGTAACACCAAATGTAAAAAGCCCGGTCAAAAGCTTGTAAAAATGGCCTTGCACCAAACTTGGGTTGATGCTTACCAAGTAAATATAGTATTTTATTTCTAAAACATTAAAAAAAATTTACTTGTTAAAGCTATATTAAAGGACATGGACCAAATAAGAGAGGAGTTTCTTGATGCCTAAGAACAAACTGCCTACCAGCCTGCTTCTTTGTCCTCTTTCATGGTGCATGGCATGAAAATAGTGTTTTACTTTACTTACGGGTGCTGTGTGTGCCTGTGATGGTGGCATTGTTTCATGTTCAATCCAAATTGCAAGTAATAACAGGGGCTAAAGAGAATATTAACATCTAAGTTAAAAGCACCTAATAACATTTAATGCGGACAGACAGACTACTGCTGTTCAAATAAAAGATTTTTGCTTAAATTGACAAAGCACAGTTAATTCCAGTAGACTTCATAATCATTGAATTCACACCAAGAGAAGAAAAAATAAAAGAAAGCCGGCTATCAAACCTAAGAACAGACAGAACTGACTTGGGGGCTATGGGAAAGTTAAGTCTTTTGTTCAGAGCCAGGGCTAGGGCAGGGCCATGCTTAGGGCCCTTACCCATAGACCCAGCAATTGTGCCGGTGAGGTGGGGTGATTGCAACTTCCCTAGGCTACAAAAAGCTTATAGCTTCACAGAGTGTAATAAAAAAAATTTAACAAAATCATTAACAGGAAAATAATTATTATCATTGTATGTTGAAATCTGTCTGTCTCTGTCTCATCATAGTGTGTGTGTGTATATATATATATATATATATATATATATATATACATATAGGTAAAGAGGCAGCAAGATGTATTTCTTCGCAGGGGCACAATGTTGCTAAGAAGCATTATTGTTCAGAGCAGAGATCTTATCAAAAGTAGTCTTGCATTTACTTCTGTTGACAATCATCCAATAGTGTGTGTTGTGATTTGGTGGAGAACTTGGTTTGGTTATTGAAACCTTGAATTTCAATTTAACTGCCCCCCTCCCCCAGTAATAAATCTATAAATTCAAGTTAGTATCACAGTTACAAAAAAAATTAGTTGGTAATTATTATTTTGAAGACAAAAATTACACGAAATTAATTGGATCATTATAAAGAAAGCAAATTTTATTAGGAAAGCTATTCCAAGTCATAGATAAAACAACAGTATTTTTCAAAAGAATACCATTTATAATGATGTCTTATCAGTTGTGAAAAGTGATGAAGTTCGTTTTTAGTGAAAATAATATTGAGAAATATAGATTCCTTGGATATATAGAGATATATGTGAGAGCCATTCCAAAAGTAATGCCTCCCATTTATTTATTCAGCAGGAACAGATATTGCAAATTTGGTTGTTATAATGACCTGAAAGTCTCTTATATCTTTCCAAATTTTGAAGAAAGTGACCTCTGTGACTAATATGTGTCAGAAGCAGAGATGTGTCATTGAGTTCTTTTATTCAGAAAAAATGAAATTGATCATTATCTACTGGTGTCTGTTGCATGTTGCCGGTGTAGTTGATGTAAAATATGGCATCACTGTTGCACCCAAAGAGAATCTAATATTAGTAAGTTCAAAAGATCCCCTAAACACAGTTCTGCATGTTAAGAAAAATGGACTTGGACTTTTGATAATATGCAGAACTGCGTTTAGGGGATTGCAAGCTTCTACCAAAACCCAATAAAGTTACATTTTCTTTGGGTGTAAGAGTGACACCATTTTTTACTGGACTAATGATTTATATAATAGATTTACTTGGTAAGTAGCACCAACCAAGTTTTTTTAAATATTTAAAATTGTATTTAATCAGAAGATATATTTTCTAGAGTACAAAATCTCCTCCATTGATTATTGAGGTCAGATTAAATACTTAGAGCCATCCATCCCATAATCATTTTGCTTTACAAGTTGTTAGCCTTGATTCTTTATAAAAAGAAATGATGAAATAAACAGAATTTTCAGAATCCTTAAGATGAGGCCTATCAAATTTTCAGACTATTCTTTTTATTCTTCTTATTATTTTAAAACATTTCAGAAGATGAACCCATTTTGTTTCTTTTGGTGATCAAACTTGGTGGTAATTTTTATGTCACAATCTTAACCAGAATTTCAACTTCAAACTTATTCATTTATTCAATCTATGAAGGTAGATGTTAATTCTTGAAATGCTTTTTTGTTGCCTTTGAGTTACATTAATACTCTCACTTTCAGAAACTCCGTGGCTATTGCCTTTGTTAATTGGGCCATCCACAATTACAAAGATAAGAACAATAGTCCAAAAATTTGATATACAGAAGAAACATTTGCAAATCTATTTTTGAAATTACAAATATGAGAACAATAGTCCAAAAATTTGATATACAGAAGATATTTGCAAATCTATTTTTGAAAGATTAACTCACAAAATTAGGTCACTTCTTAACAGTCACTTTATTTATTAAAAAGAAATAAAATTTTGTGGTGGGGTTTTGAAATTGTATTGTTTCTGAAATCTAACCTAATCAAAAATGACATTTATACTAAGAATTTCTTATATTTTATTATTTATTACAATTTGTTTCTAAGAAACAAAATTTGTTTAAAAATAGTTCCATCCAATCCATTATTGTAGACACCAAGAAGCCTAATTTATTCATTTGTTTTGTATTTTTCTTAACTGAAAGAAACTGTTTATTGTTTTTTTTTGTTTTTTTTTTACTTGTTAAAAAAAAAAAGCAAAAATCCTATTTTCTTTGTCCCAATTTGCCAAACAAGAAATATTTGCAGAGAATTTGGAGGGAAAATAGCAAATCGTTTAATCCCTATTTTTATTATTTATTCACTTCATCATCAACTGCCAAACTTTCAACATTTAGAGTGAAAAAAGCATAAAACAAAAAGTTATATTTTAACCCTTATGATTCTGATATTTAGCAAAAGTATCAACTAATCAGTCAGTCCACTCCCACTCCACTAGTCCAGTCCCAGTCCCAGTCACTCAGAGCCGTTCTTTTAGAGAAACCGACCTTTTTAGGGCCAAAATATAGGTGTGTCCACTGTCTTTTTTTTTTTTTTTTGCTTTATTCCACCCACCAGTATATTCGCCCTTTTAAAGTGCAACATTTTAACAACCTGCAATCAATAAAAGTCAACACTCTGAAATAACAAAGGGTTAAGAAAAATGTAAAATTATTTCTTTAGCAAAAAAAAAAAAAAAAAATACTAGGAATAATATTTTTCAGGACAGTTTTGGTTGACGAACAAAAGTTTAGTTAAATAGTTAGATTTTTTTTTTCTTTTTTTTTATATCAAGTATTGTCAGTGATAGTGGTGCTGGTGAGGGGGGATAAGTTACGTTTATTTAGTGAATGGTAGTATCTATATATAAAGGGGACCGACTGAACTGCCTACACACACTGCTATGGCTACGTGTGAGTCATTCAAGTCGCCCTTTACTTAAAAAAAGTAGGGATAGGGAGATGCTCTTATTTGTGACGAGAGGAGATGCCAGAGCTAGAGAGAGAGGGAAGATGGAAGAAAAAAAATCGTGCGTCATGAGGGCGAAAGAGGGTGCCTAATGGTCAGTAAGAAAAGGGAAGGGAGAAATTATTAAAGCTAGGAGGCAATAGGTTATTATTACCAATTTCAGATCTGGAAAGAGAGAGAAAGAGAATAAAGAGAAAGAAAGAGGGAAGTGAATTAATTAGAGCCCATATCTGTCAGGCTGAGCAGGCTCCATTCTTCCTTTCCTTGTCGCTGTCTGTACATGCCAATGCAACTTGTGGAATTAAGGAAAACAGGTGGACACAGACAGACATGTCTTTTTGGCGGTCGCTCGGTATGGTGGGTGCGCAAGTGCAGTGTAGTAGTGCACTTTCAGTTACTACTACTACTACTACTTGCGGTTCAATTATTTAGAATATTTTTTTTTTCTTCATGTCGCTTAAAGCATTATTTTTCTTTTCGAATCAATTTTAACTTTTAAATTTCGCCCCACAATGAAATTAAATTTTAACGTATGCACAAATCATTGCAAACTCAATTGATTTATTATTCATTATCACAATTCCGGCGGTTCGTAATTGAGTATAATATTGTGCTCATGAGTAAACGACGAGATGACACTTACACACACGCACGACCGGCGGTGGAGTGGGTCTTGGTTTGGTGGTGGCAATGAGGAATACGACAATTAACTCCTTACGTCTTTTAAAGCAAACACATAAAAGATTAAATAATAATCAATAACCGGGTAGTTAGTTAGCTCTCTGGTTGGTACATCAATCTATTTTGCTTTCTTTTTAATTAAAAAAAATCATTATTTTTTTTCAGTACATTTAAATCCATTGGACACTTAACACCGAGATTAGAATTTTTTAAAAAAAGGGGGAGGAGAAGCGATTATTTACATTTAGAACACGTGTGTGTGTGTTTGTTGTGCTCTCAGTTCTGCCTGCATTAGAACCCAAAACTCATGACGCGAAGGCAATAACATGAGTTGTTGAGTTTCTCTTTTTGCTGGGTACGGGCAAGACCAAGACCTTCTGTTAAAGAAGGCGTTGGCAAGACTCACTTTTCGGCCTCGCTACGGGACGGGAGGGTTCTTTTCATTTCTTTTTTTTATTTGTTGGAAATTACTGAAATTGGAATTTTTGGTTTAGTAAAAAAGAAAAAAAAATATCGCCCTTCCCCAAACTTACCCACCCCATACGGTTATGAATTAAATTCATGTTTTAATTTTGGTGGGACCTGATGCTTTTGTGACGGGCAATTTGATGAATTTCGTCACTTAAAGCTTGCTTGCTCTGTTTTAAACGTTTTGCCTTCTATTCCCGTGAATCAAACAAACTCTTTTTTTTTCTATGATATTTATTTTCAAAATTATTTTAAAATCAAAAGTTGCCTTTTATAAAAGAAAATATAGTTTTGTTTTTCTTATAAAGACTTTTTTCCATTCCTTTTTCTTTAAATAGTTCTTCAATTTGGGAGCATTCGGATATGGGGCATAACTGTCAGCGCAACTAACTCACTCCACAACTCACTCACTGTGCACTGACTGCATAATGCAACAGCACACACCACATCGGCGCACCCGCCGCAACCGCACAGAGAGCACATGTGTCCACCGACGCACCGCACCACCACGTGATTTCTTTTAACATTTATTTTTTAATTCAAGTCAACCAACACCACAAAAATGCAAACACTTAAAACAACGGATTATCAATTTTAAGGTAATTATTGAAGAAAAAAAAGAAAGCACCAAAAACACTACACATACACACACAAAGTGCAAATTATTACCTCATCTGTTAGTAAGTCATTTTTTTTGCTCTTAATCAAACAAAACTAAAGATTATTTCAGACTTCAAACACCACACCCACACCCCACACCTCACACACATAAAAAAATAAGTACTAGTACCAAACAAGTTAGTAGTACTTAATAAAGTACGAACGACAAAAAAATACGAAGATAAATGTTCTGTTCAAGAAATGATAATTATTTGAGCGAAAGAAATAAAGAGCGGTTTAAAAGGTTTTAATAAAAATTAATGAAAATTGTTGAAAGAAGAAGCATGTGCTTCTCTTGATCTGCTCAAGACACTGTGCCGTCGTGCCGTGATGATGAGTGAGAGTGAGCTTAGTTGCATTTGCACAGGTGCGGTCGGTCCGGTGTGTGTGGTGGGTGCGTGTGGCAATGATGATGCAATGATGATGCACACACAGCATCATGTGTAGAGATTTCATTATTGTCGTATTGTTTAATTTAAGATATAATAAAGACGAATGAAGAAAGTGGTAAAATAAAGACACGGAGAAAAAGTTATAAATAGAAAATCGAATAAGTAGAGAGAACAACAGAACAGACAGCCATAAACTTTTTTCCCTATACAAATATTCCAGTGATTTTTCCTAATTTATCATGGCATGTCAATTTAATTTTTATTCCAAAAAATAACAAAGAAATACAAAAATAATGAACCTTGATTTAGATAAATTATTCAGTCTTTTGGTTTTTAGTTTAATATTGTGAAATATAGTCCATGTCGCCACCGAATGTAAATAATTTTGAAGTTAACAGTTACTATTACTACACAAACACAACTACTTACTTGTTAGTCAATGAATGAAAAACAAGAGTTGGTTTTGTGACCCTGAACAACAATCTAGCCTAAAATTAAATTGAATCTATTTTTCTTTCCTTTTCTAAGCCTTTCATTTTCATATATTTTTGATTTGTTAATGAAACAAAAAAGTTAAATTTTAAATAAAAGAAGAAATAAATAAGTAAAACTGAAAGAAACAAAACAACAAAACAGGTTTTGGTTAGAAGGGTTTTTTCATTCATTAAAAGTATTTCCCACGGTAAGTTGATACGCAGGTTATTTCCATGAATAGGAAAAAATATACAAAAAAAATGTGTGGTGGTGGTTGTGGTGTTCTTGGTGTAAGTAGTGAGTGCCCTGAAGAGGAAGCACACACACACACCAACCAACACTTTCTGTAAAATGATGGAAAAGAATATAAACTTTAAACAAACAAAATAAATCCTAATATTTGGGGGGGGGTACAAATAAAACATCAATTTAATTATTTTTTTTTAATTAGAGGTGGAACGAACAACACACTATTGCTACAGTTTTTTTTTCTTTTTTACGTTTTGTAAAAAGATATTTTACCTTTTGTTTGCAAGAAGACAAAATATAATTTTAAAATAATTTTTTAAACGTTTAAGATATTTACAATATTCTAATTTTCCTTTACTTTTCAAAATAATCTGTGAAACTTTTTTTATATAGGCGGACCTCTAGACTGGTACCCCCCCCCTTAAAAATTGTTTTTTTCTTTTCCAATCGATAATATTCTGTAAAAAAAACTGAAAAAAAAGGAAAGAAAAAACAATTTTTAAGGGGGGCACAAGTACTGGTGACCCCCCAGTCTAGACGTCCGGTCCGCCTCTATTATTATTATTATTATTATTATTATTATTATTCTTGTTCGATTAAGTTTGGAATTAAAACAATTCTGATTCCATCCAACAATCAAAACCACACCTATGTTTTCATTTATTTATTAATTTTTTTTAAAGAATACTCTTGAATAATCGAATTCGCTTTCATCCAACCAAACCCAGTCTAATATTAGTAGACTCTGTCCATGTGTAAATAAATAATCGTGCAACTTAACTAACTGAATAGTCTTGCTTGGTGACTGACTGGTCTCTGGGGTTTTGAGGAAGATTTTGGTCGAGTAGTCGCGAGCAGCAGGAACCAAAGTAAGGCACAAGAAGGCTAGTTTAAGGTGCTCTCCTTGGACTTTGGTAATAATAGTGTAATAATATTGTTGGTTGCTCTTCTAACTAAAAAGGAGTAACTCCGACTAACGGGTCTTTATCCACCCGGGTTTTGGCAGTGTTTTACTGTTTTAGACCTAGTTAACGAGCCTCCTCATCTGCCTAGGACGGCTGAAAGTGAATTAATGTTGTTTTTGGGTTGTTTTTTTTTTTTACTGAAATTTGAACCCGTGGATTACGATTACAGAGTCCAAACTTTTCTCACTGAATAATGTCTTAAAGTTACTGGAAAGGAGAAATAGTAAAAAAATTGACTAAATACTTTACAAAGTAAAATAATTATTCCCTTCCTAACATTAATGAATGATATTGATTTAAATTCGAAGTAATTTGAGTATAACAATCCGTTATTTATATTCAAATCCAACAAAATGATATTTTGTTCAGCAGCCAGCCAGCAGCGTGGCTGACATGCCCGCGTGCATAATCTTTTTCTCTGTATTGACTGTTTTATTGTTTTTGTTTGAGACTAAAAAGACGGCAGCGGCAGCGCAACAAAGGTTTTGTTTTCTCAAGAAAAATATGGGAAAATCGACAAACAAATGATTGAAAACAAATCTTTAAATCAAGATAAAGTTATTTGGACACAGAAATAATGAATGAAATGAAAAACACTATCAGCAGCAGCAGTCACACACCAACAGTCAATTACTCACTATACTAGTACAGTGAGTACACACACTAACAGCACGAAAACGAGGTATCAATTTTAATGTACTGTACTGTTAATTATTAAACTAAAATTAATACAGTAAAGATTTTGGATTTTTCAAGTAAAACCAATATAGTAGTTTAGAAGTTCAATTTTACTCTTACCGGGTAAGAGAGAGTACTTCCACTTCACTTCTCACTCAAATCGGTATTTACTCTCCAACAATGAGCAGGCAATCAGGCAGAGATCACAGACAGGGAGAACTAGCACTCACTGTCATTAACAGCACCAACTTTTTTTTGTTACCTACCCTCACATCGAATATTATTTTACTAAAAAATAATTAGGGTAATTTTTTTCTTTTTTTTTTACTATACAAAATTAAATATAGAGAGGTGTCTCAAATATAGTCGCACGCGAGGATTATTTGTTTTTGTGGTGGAGCTAATGCAAGTGCAAATGGAATAAATGCACTCTTTGGCTTAATATTTTTAAATTAAATTCTATTAATAAGAAAATATTTCTTATTCCATTGTAAAAAAGAAATTGCTAAAAATAAATGTTGAGATTTTGAAAACAAAAGATAGAAAGACAGACAGATAGACAGACAGAGGAAGAAGATGTCATAAAAGCTAAAATTAGTTTGTTATTTTGTCTAGAACAAACTAGGGAAGAGGGAGTAACGAACTGTCCATATTTCATACCCATTATTCGGCGTGGACACTGTCTAAGTGACTGACTGCCGGCGTTTAAAAATAAAACAAATAATTACTACTTTCTTTTCGTAAAAATATTTTGAAGACAATTTTTTTTCAGTTTATATCAGTTAAAATAAACTAATTGATTTCAATACAATTTAAATATTTGCTTCCTTAATATGTTTTTTTTTTGTTTTGTTTTTTTAGAAAAAAATAAAGCAGCCGAAACGTTGGTTTGATTGTAAATTTTTGAACATAATTGAATTGGTTAAGTTAGTTATTTCTTACCATAATTTATTATTGACCCTTAAAAAAGATAACAAGAATTAACAAGAAAAGTAACAGAAAAAAAATAAATAGAAATTTTCTAAAAAGAAGGAAAAATAGCAATATTTTTCTTACCTTTTCATGTTGGAAATGGTATGAAAATAATTATCCAGGGGAAAATAAAAACAAACAAAATGAATAAAAGTTAACAAAAGACATCAAGTCGTCGTTGAGAAAACATTCAATTTAATACTACGAGTAGTAGTAGTTGTCATAGTAGTAAACTTTATTTTTCTTTGCATAATTTTGGGTTTTGTTCGGCTATAAAATGGACATCTAGGCGAAAAAGTTCATTTAAACTAAATACAAAACTATGGTCGACTTGGAACAAAAGATAAGGAAATGTAAAAAGTAATAAAAATGTGTGCAACTCAAATAATGTAATGACTATCCGTGTCTGCCTGTCTGTCCGCCGTCAAGGCAATTATTCAACTCGTTTTCGACTCTGGTGGTTGTTGTTGTTGTTGTTGGTGGTGGTGGTGGTGGTGGGAATCGTCTGCTTTGTTTTCTTTCTGTCTTTCTCTCCCCCCCCTTCTTCCTAATTTGCTGCTGCTGCTGCTGCTGCCTGTCTCGTAATCGGGGTGAGGGTGAGGGGTACCGATTGGGGAAGTTTGAATGTGGTGACACACGCGAAAGGGTGAAGGTGCTGCTGCTGATGGTGCTTGGTGCTATGGAGTTTGTTCGGTCTTTTGGTTTTATTCGTTCTCTTCACTTTCCTCAATTTCGTCTTTACTACTTTATCGAAGGTGTGGGAAGCCGAGGCCCTTACAGCCTCAGGAAAGCAATTCGCTCCCTGCTAAACTCAGACGCGCGAGCAAACACAGACATCAGTCACCAAGAAGACCCCTCCCTTCTCAGACCCCTAGTAGCAGACATTATAAACAAGGAGATATAGGTGATATTGCTAACACACACACACCAAACAGATAATATTCATTATATTCACAAACACATACGCATTTTACACACAAACACATAAAGATATTGTAAGTTTATACTCGAATATCACTATTTTTTTTTACTCCTCCAAGAGCAATCAATATCGGGGTCAGGTGGAGGTGGACATTCTGGGCAGACAGTTGGTGAAGAAAACTACCCTGTTTTAATTTTACCCTTTGACCCTAAGTGGACGATATATCGGCCTTGGTAACGAAAGGCAAAAATAGACAGACATTTCAACCCTAATAGGTTTTTATATATACATATATAACAGCTCTGAGTGGCTACTTGGTAATATTAAATCAGGGTCCAAATATCGTTGTGTATGTCTTCTTTTGCCTTAAGTCACCAGGGCCGATATATTGGTTTTTTAGTGTTTAAAGGTTTAATGGGTATTTCAAGAGTTGTGGGAAAATGAATTGAAATTAGGGATGAAACAAAATAAGAAAGAAAATACTTCCAAAGGAAAGTTAAATAAAAAAAAAAAATAATTTTGCACGCGGTTGCGGTGCTTAGTGACTGGTAAGTGGTGTGGTGTGGGGTGCGGTCAGTGAAGTGAGTGCGGTGCTGTCTGTGTTGGCAGTTGGCACGTAAGATTATTCAACCCGGCAGAACCGGCACGCACGGTGTGCACGAGCAGCAGCGGCAGCCGGCGCACGCCGACACGGGTAGGAGGCACCCCCACCCCGGTGGCACCGCACCCACACCACCAACCACACATTCACTACTTGAAATAAATAAAAAGATAAAAGATCTTTTAAAAACACATTTTTTTAACAATCTCTTGTTCCACGTACAAGTATAAAATGTATAATTAACACAGAGACAAAGAGAAATAGACATTATTGTTTTGTTATTCATCGTTATTTTCTTAACGTAAACCAGTGACCAAACACCAGTCAGTCAGTCAGTCAGTCAATGGAAGAACAACGTGAACAACAATTATTTTACTTATCAATAATTAATTTGCACTTTTTTCTTTTTCTTTTTGAATCTTTTTGTCAGTCTGGATAGGGATAGTTGATAAGTTTGTTGGTTAGTATTTTTACGGCATATCAACCTAGGCCATTTAATGCGGACAGACAGCAATCATTTTCGATAAAATACGATTAGCGCCACGACCGCATGCTGCTGCTGCAGCAGCGGGGGGGAATCAGAGGATACCTTTCCCAAAGGTATTAGTCCTAATGAAAGAAAAAAAAAATAAATAAAATGAGGTTAAATTCACCATACCTCACTGAATCCAACAACAAAGTTTAGTGGAATAATGGTTGATGAGGTGGGTGGGTAGGGTGTTTTTTTTGTTTTTTTTTTCATTTTTTTTTTATATAGAAACTAAACTCGTATTATTCTAAAAAAAAAATCGGAAAAACTAATATTTCAAGATTTTTAAGTTCCTCAGTCTGTGATGGAACGAACATTAATCGATATCTCTGATCCTTCCATCTGGAACAACCAATTCTAATAGATGAGTTGAGTTTTAATTTGTTTCTCATAGAAAACGAAAGTAAAGTGTGATAATTCAAAGAACAAATAGGAATGTATTAGGTTTAGCTTTAAGGTTTCGATTATAGTTTAATTCATTATTATTTTACTATATTTTGCTTTGACGATTGCGCAAGAGTAAAACTAACAGTTACCAGAGGTCACCGTTTTCCTGGTTTGGATTTTACTCCTTTACTAAGGACCTTACTATATTTTACAAATATCTACTGTTATCTAACATATAATCTAATATTTATTATAATCTAACCTAACTTTTAATACTTTATTAAGTATTTCATTCATCACCATTTTGTTTCTCTTTTGAATGAGTAAAGCCATCATTATTATCATGATGATATGCCATTTGGTTTATTCTCCAATACAAGAGAGTTATGTGTTGAATGGCACGTCAACATCACATCTAAAACTTATTCTTGTCACTGAACTTAAATACATTTAGTATAGCTGGGTAATTTGTTTCTTTAATACAAACACACTTATATGCATATATCAACTATACAAGTATTCACATCTTTTGCAGTCAAAAGTTATTTTCCTCTTGAAATATTAATTTTCCACTGAATCCAGGATTCAAGACTCTAAAAGTATATTTAGTATGTACTAATATAAAGTATACTTAAAAGATGATAAGTAAATATTTAAAATAGGAAATATTGATTTGAAAAAGCAGGGTTCAAGTTGGAACTTTTTCAGTCAAATATTAAATTGAACTCAAATATTTTTTTCCTTATGAATGGTTTCAGAGTCAGATGTTTATTAAAATTGAATCACTTAAGACAAACACAGTCAAATAAAACAATTGTTCCAAAGAAAATTACTTTTAAGCCTTGATTTGCAAATTAACTGTTTTATTCGAAGGTAACTCTTAACATAGAAATATAATAAAAGCATATTTGACTATTTAGGTTTTTGTCAGCTCTGCATTGAAAATCAAAAACAAAACAATATACACCATTAGAATATCCAATGTTTAAATCTTTCTAATAAATTTTGTAAATAATGTAAATAATAAGTTATCATCATTTTATCACAATTGACAACTAAATGATGAAAATGCTAGAAGATAGTTTAAAAAAATATAAAGAAAGAGGAAAGAGAAGGGAGTGAAAAAGAAATTACTAATAATGGATTCTGTCACTCTAATAAATTGCAAAATATTTTGTTTGTCTTATTCTTCTAAATTTGATCATAAATATTAAATCTTTTTATAGCTGTAATTCAGTTTTGATTTGGTATAATTTCATTTTGAAAGCATACAAAAATCTATAATGTAATAAAGTTCAGAATGCCTCAGGGATTTTGATGAATATAATTTCTGGTTGTATTGGCTTGCCTAGCTGAATCAAAATAATATGAATGCTTTTGCCAAGGAAACATCTTACAAGTTATGACATAAGCCTTATTTAATTAAAAAC
>JAUZSX010177012.1:0-16545 GCA_034780655.1 Idiosepius hallami
ATGAGCTGCTCTCCCGAGTTAACGAGCCCCATCTGCCCGAGGCTGCTAAAGTGAAAGTAATTGTTTTGACTGGGATTAATAATACGATTCCAGAGCCCGAGCTTTTACCAATGCTCCACCGTTGCTGCCTTCAACTATATATACTTACATGGAGAAATATATATCGAGAGAGATAGGCAGAAAGATAGATGGATTGATAGATATATATTTCAAGTGTGATGATGATTTTCTAATTAATCCTAATAAGTTATTTTGGTAATTTTTTACATTACAATAGTTCTGTGAAGCAAAGGAGCTCTAGGGAGCTTGTGCTACCCCCAAAAATTGCAGGTTTGCAGAGGCCCTAAACACGGCCCTGTGGGGGAAGGTAGTTTTATGTGTATCAATGTAACATTTATTTGAAATTTGTATAAGGTATCAAATGTGAAAAAATATTGTGTAAAATGTTTACTCAAACTAAGAAATAAGACAGAATATGCCAAAAAAATAAAATCTAAGCTGTGCATTATTTATACTATTTCGCTTTTCTAGGTAATATTTGGTTAAATGAATAACATTGATTTTTAAATAGTATTTATCATTTAATTTTATTATTAACTAGAATCTATTCCAACTTTGTAAGAGTGCAAAAGACTTGCCACTAAGGTAATTAAGGATGCCTATTATACCAGAAAGCAGAACTAAATTCATTTCTAATGTTATTTTTATAGTAAGTTCATTCCATATGTTATTTCCTTACTGAATTAATTTCTAATGCCTTTTTACTAAATCCATTTCTAATGCTTTTTTATACTAAATTTATTTCTAAAGCATTTCTCTACTAAATTTAATTTCTAGAGCTTTTCTCTAAGGTAATTAAAGAAGCCTATTATATAGAAAACACAGTACTGCATATTTCCAAATTTTAGTGGTCTGAATCATTATTTTTTAAAATAACTATTGTGATTTCATTCTTTGGATAGCTCTATGTAAAAACAGGATGTTTTTTTAATAAGTTGTGGCTTCATTCTCTGAAGAGGTACAAAATGTTTGGTCTCATACAACCATGACGATCTGGTTTTTAAATTATAATAAATTATTATTTACATTGGCATCTTTTGTTTTGTTTTACAGCATATTATAGTTGGTTAGTGACGGTGGAGCATTGGTAAAATCTTGGGCTCTGAAATCATATTACGCGAGTTCAAATACTAGTCAAAACCATTACTTTCACTTCAGCAGCCTCGGGCAGATGGGGTTCATTGACTCGGGAGAACATCTCATCTAGGTGAAGGGTAACACTGAATGTAAAAAATCCCAGTACATAAAAATGGCCTTGTGCCAAACTTGGTGCTCACCAAGTAAATATAATATTATAGTTGGTTATTCCTCTGGATATTTGTTAATCAAGGAATTGAAATTATTCTTGAAACCCAAGCAATTTTTTGTCAGCCTCCAAAAATGGTTCTTACATACAAATTCTTGGCGGTCACTCGTGGTTGAGTATGACTGTCCTCCGTCTTGGTTCTGTAGACCCTTCCGGGAGGACGCCTGCGTCAGATGTGTTTTAACTTGCTGTTACCACACGGCCCATTGACAGAGGAGGACCTGATTCCAATGGCATGGAGAGAACCATGACTAGAGGCCATCCTCTGTTGCCTCCTTCAACCGCCTTCAGCGCCGTTGTGTCACTGTAGACATCATCTGCCACATCCGCCGTTGAGGCCTTGCACTATTTAATCCATAGCTGGAGGGAAGATAGGGCTTCATACCTTTCCCAAGGGTTTTAGTCAACATGTTAATGTAGACGGAACAACTTGGATTCGAACCCGCGTAGTACAGTTCCAAAGTTTGATTGTCTATCTACTGAGCCACGTCGACTGCCACCATATTTCAACAAACATTTAATTTGAACATACATACATATATAAACAGAGCACAGCAGCAGCTTATCATTGTACCTTGTTCAAAGTGGATCCTAAAACCAAAATAAGACGTAAAGCAAGGTTAATAAGAAAACAGCCCAAAAAAGTAAGCATGGCCATGCTTAGGGCCCCTGCAGATCCCTCAATTGGAGGCAGGGGAGGCACAATCCCCCTAGGGGCTGCAAAGCTCTTTGGCTTCACAGATCTTTAGTAATTCAAAACATTACCAAATTAATTAATTATTAGAATTTTCATAGAAAATCACACTTGAAATATACACCTATCAATATATATTTGTATATGTATGTATATATATTCTTTGATCGAAAGTATGTTGGGGGAGGGAAATATCATTTTTGGAAAGGGGTCCGCAAGTTACATTCTGCTTTGGGGCCCACAAGATGGCTATGCACGGCACTGAAAGCAAGTGAATGTTTGTTGAAATATGGTTCTTCAATCAACAAACGGTTGTCATTTTTGATTGAATGTTTTCCAAAATAAATCATTTAAAACTTCCCGTGGGGTCAGAAACAATTCTCAATTCAGTACAGATTATAATAGCATGGGTTTGTTTTGGTTATTTTGTTTTTTCAGTGTTTCTATGAATTCGACATGAGGTTTATGTTCTAAACAGTTTATTGATAGTCAAGATGTTAAGCCAAGTAAAATACCAAAAGCAAATGTCATAAAAAACGGTAGATAGCATACTATATGAAAAAATGACAATAGATAACATACTATATAAGAAAAAAGTGATGATAGATAGATTTTTATATAAGAAAAAATGACGATAGATAGCATTTTATACTAGAAAAAATGACAGTAGATATCATAAAATAGTAGAAAAAGTGTCTGTAGATAGCATACAATAGATAGCTAACTATAATAAAAAAAAATGTTGATAGCATACTATAGTTGCACCCAGGGCTGTGCTTAGAGCCCTAGCAATTGCGGAAGGAGCCGCAAGCTCCTTGGGGGCCGCAAAGCTTTTGTAATGCAAAAAAATCACCAAAATAATTGTTAGGATAGATAATCATTATCACACTTGAAATATACATCTATCTGGCTATCTCTATGTATTATATTTACTTGGTGAGCACCAACTCAAGTTTGGCACAAGGCCATTTTTTACGTGCTCTTACCAGGGCTTTTTACATTTAGTGTTACCCTTCACCTAGATGAGTTGATCTCCCGAGTTAACACGCCCCATCGGCCCGAGGCAGCTAAAGGTGAATGTAATGATTTTGACTGGGATTTAAACTCGCATAATACGATCTCAGAGCCCAAGCTTTTACCAATGCTCCACCGTCGCTGCCCATCTCTCTCTATGCATATATACAGTTGAAGGCTTTAGTATGTTGAGGGGGGGTAAGTTGGGGTTTTTTAGGGTAGAGGGGCCGCAAGGTGAATTCTGCGTCAGAGCCGTCAAGTGGCTAAGCACGGCACTGGTTGCACCATTTTATTCTGAGGCTTTTCTTTTTCTCTAAAATTTTCTTTTGACTTTTATTCTTTCTCTCAATTGACTTGGAACTCAAGAATCATTCATTTAAGATTAGCAAATAATTTTTTTTGCCTCTAGATATCGAGTTTTCCAGAACACTGCAAACTATCGAAGTTCTACAACCCAGTGAGCACACGAGCAGTTTCAACCTGGAAGACCCCGTGGGCTCAAACAAGATTTAAATTCATCTGCTTTATATTGTTCTATTCTTGCCTTTCCTGCATTTTTTTTTTACATCTTCAGGAGGAGAGAGGCTCCTTTGAAGAAGACAGTTTTTTTCAAGCAATCTCAGAAAGAAAGGTCTGTCCACTGAACAGAGAGAGAGAAACAAATTTCCTAAGTAGGTCAGATCTCAGACATATTGATTAGTGATTGACTGTGATGAATAAGCTGTAAACAATAGACAATGAAAGGAATTACATGGCCTGATTAATTATGTTGTTTTCCTTTCAGCTTTTTATTTATCATATATACTTATTTACCTTTTCTTTAGTTACCCCCCCACCTTTTCAAAGTACTTACTATAGAATTATTCAAGTATACTTACTTGAAAAAGATGCAGTTTTCTTCCTTTCCTTTCCAATAATTTTTTTTTCAAAATTTTCTTGCTGTCTAGCAAGGTATTTAATGTTTGGATCAAAGTTGTATGTATAAATATGAATTATTAACTGCTGCCTAAATACTTATAAATGCTGTTCCCAAAAGATCACTTAAGTTAAGCGATATCGAGCCTGGTCAGTACTTACATGAGTAGTGATTTAGGAATACCTGGTACCACATCTAGTGCCAGGATATGGAAATAAGTAAGTTAGTACCTAGGGAGGTGGTTAATCCACCTTTGCTATTACAGGTATCTAAAAGTGAAAAAACCCAAACTAAAACCTGATGTCTGTTGTTCCTGTTGTCTTTGGCATTTTGTTGTACCGACTGTGTGTTATCAGCAGTTGCAATGAGTGAGGATGGTTCTACACAAGGCTTCATTATTATAAACACATTTCTGTATGGAAGTCTGATGGCCATATATAGTTTGATGACACTCATACGTCAAAATTACAGGGAGTGTCCATCCTTTATATATATTTGGTTAAGCACAAAACCAGATTGGGCACAAGGCCAGATGTACACGCCCATTAGATTCTCAGACTTGTTGCTATTACACTGTTTTGGAAAACGTTTTCTGCAGGTTTGAATCCCGCATAAGGTTTAAATGATAACATAATTGTGTATCACAAATGAGAGAAAATAAGTTCAAAACAGCTGTCTGGCACTCTGGTAAAAGTTATGCAAGATTTTGCATTTAATCATATAATGGGTATGAAATCCCGGATCGGCCTTCCAAATACACACATAGCCGGAGACAGCAGGGTCTGGAGTGTTCCTGTATTGGATGGGATGCCACTAACTGCAACGTCAATGTAAGGCTGTGGGTCAGAGGGTTGTCGCTCTCATGCATCACAAAACTCATTGTATATGCGGTGACTGAGCTGTATGGCATCATTGGCTTGAGATAGGCAGAAAGGTGCCGCAAGCATAAATGAGTATTCAATCTTAAGTTGAGCTTGGGAACCAATGCTTGCGGCACCAGGAAGTACATAAACAGTATAACATTGTATAATAATGTTCTAATTTAATTTAAATATATATTTTTTGGTCATACCTAAAATTTTCTTAACTGCACAGGCAATGTCAGGCTATTCTGCTAGCATACAATAAATATACAATATATACATAAAATATCCATATATATATATATATATATATATATATATAAAACAATAAAACAAAGAAACCCAGCCTTGAGTTTTAATCTATTGTAAACATCTGGTTGTATAAAGATATTAGGGACTATAAAATCAAAGTTGTGTGAAAGAAATACTGCTTTCTGTAATCTGATGTAAAATGAACCATTCTACAAGGTAGTCATGCTCAATATTTACATTTCAACCACCGGATATAATTTAAAAATTATATGTGATAATGAAATCCATATAAGTATATATACATATATATATGATATTTTTTGCCATGAAAAACTGTTGCACACAAACAATCTTGTGTGAGATTGTGTGTATATATGAATTAACTCATACTTATACATCCATATCAAATATATATATATATATATATATAATTACATAAACCAACTCACATACACACATAACTACAAACATGAAGAGTAGGTATAGACATATGTATTCAAGTCATAACACTCAGAAGCAGAGACTTGTATAAATTTATTTTTTTGTTTATACTATTTTGACACTTTCCTTGTGCGTGATTTTTTTTTCTTCTTTTATTTTCAACCTTTGCAATACCATTAACTACATTAGATGAATTACTCGAATGGAAAACTATTGGTTAGATAAAAAGAAAAAAAAGGAAAAAAAAAAGAAAAACAAATCTGGAAAAAATATAAAGAAATGAATTTTTTTTTTCAATTTGTCTCTCTATCTTCACACCGTAAAGGAAATTAATGCATTTTACCAATTCTTATAGAATGTAGACAAACCCTTTAATTTAAAATACACTCTAAAGGAAATTCATGCATTTTACCAATTCTTATAGAATGTTGACAAACCCTTTAATTTAAAATACACTCTAAAGGAAATTCATGCATTTTACCTATTCTTATAGAATGTAGACAATTTCTGTAATCTAAAATACATTATAGGGAACATTTAAGTGTAGACTGTTCACATTCTGTGAATGTCTTTAAGTAGTATATCAAGTTTTATTAGGTATTTTTTTTACTAATTTTACGTGACTAAAATGTTGTGAAGATAACACTGAGGATGAAAGTAGAAGTCCAAGTAGCAAGAATAAATATATCAATCATTTCATGTATCAAAAATTTTATCTTCTAGATGTTGTCCTAAGTGTTAAATGAATCTTTACATATCTCAAGGCTGGTGTTTCTAAAATCACTTTAATGCCTCAGCTATTTTGTTTAAATAGTTTCATAATTTTAAAATAAAACTTATGAAGTCTTTTTGCTTTATTTTTTTTTACACTTTTTGCTTAATTTTTTTCATTTTAGAAATTCTTTTTTACATTTTTTTCCTATTAAATTGTCTATCCAATATCAAACATAAAAAAATTTAAATATGATGTGTCAGAAAGTCCAGCAAAAAAGAGTATTGTAAAAACAAAGCAAAAAAGCAGTCTAACAATCCAATATGTGTTGGGGTGACATCACTACTACAGTCTTACTGATAAACGGACTGTACCCAAATGTCACTTCCAGGTAGCCAAGCTCTGATTACAAAGCCATTCAGCATAAGGAACATGGCTAGTAATGGTTGTGACTAGTGATGGTCATAACCTTTGGTCCTTAAAGTGGAATAGAGGGCTTCCTAACTACTTTACATCAATACTGAACAGTGTTGTGCTTAGCCACATCGCGGCTCCTGTACGTTACAAAAAGGCATCTGCACACCTCCAACATACTATAGGCTTCCATAAAAGTCTTTATATTTATATATATATACAAATATATACAGACAGCCAGAGGGATGGATTGACAGATGTATATTCTAATAAATGTGTGATAAAGATTTTCAAGTTTATCCTAACAATTATTAAGGTACATTTTTGCATTACGAAAGATCTGTGAATCAAAGGAGTCTCACGGCCCCTATAGAGCTTGTGGCCTCCCTGCAGTTGCAGGATCTGCGCGGCCCCTAAGCATGGCCCTGATGCTGAACTAGGATGGGCATCAAATGATCAACTTTACAACAATGGCAAGAACAATTTGAGCTCATGAAGAGAACTCTAATTAAATGAACACAATATGTTCTCCTAACAACCTGCTTTTTATGTAGATGATATAATGGAAGAACCTAACACCCCTCCATAAATGAAACGGGCATAATATAAAAAGACCCTAACTAACTAGGAAACTAAGTAACTGAGGAAGAAGAAGAAAAAAAAGACAGTACGAGACAAATCGTCTCGAAGAGACTCTTAACTCATATGTATCCCTTTGTATATAAAATCTCTTGTCTTTAAACATAACCAAGTTGTTCTTGCTTTATTCTTACTAAAATAAGATATAACATTAGTCAAGTACCACCTAATATGCATATATATAATGAGAATTCTTGGTAGTGGGACAATATCTTAGACATCTGTAGACTTGAAACAGTGTAACCCACGTGTGTCCAAGCACTGGGTGAATTAAACTAGAGGTATGTGTTGCTGTCCGCATAAGTAGGTGCACAGACTGACTTCAATATGGCAGCTTTCACCCCTTATATCGGAAAAGGGAGATAACACCAAGTTCTTCAAGTTGAAACTTAGTGCCACCATGTTGTGGGGGAAACACACCTTCAGAATTAACTCTTCCAATTACTATAAATGTGATGTCTCTCATCACCAAGAGAGAGAAAGAGAGAGAGAGGATTTCAGCTCCTGCTGCTATGCTGCCAGGCCATATGCCACTACTTATGTATCTTTTGTTAATATATTTATTAACTCTTAATACTGTTGTCTTGTTTCTTATATTTTATAACCAAACTGTATATAACACCACAGTCAACCACAATAAGTGGCAACGAGGATGAGATTCGAACTCACAACCACAACACATCATTTGTATTTCTTCCCTCCAAAGCAATTTGATTGCACTACAGCACACACACAAGTGCTTCATTAACAAGACATTTTTGTGGTACTCATAATTTCCCCCCCCCTCCACATGAGCCAATATTTAATGTCGATCAATTATCCAAATTAGCAATCAACTCGCTATAATTCATCAGGTTTGCACGTACACCAAAAAAAAAAAAAAAAATTTAATTCAAACACCAATTTTGTTTTTAAAACTTAATTTTTTCCTATTTTTTTCAAATCTTCTATTCAAAATTAAAACAATTAAGAAGCAACAACAATATCAGAATGCAGTGTAAAAGAATCTTTTAAAAACGTCACTCAACATTCAAGAAGAAAGAACGGCTAATGGCTTTGAGAATTTCCCAAACTTACAAATAAAATTGGCTTTGCTAAAAAAAAGAGAAAAAAAGATTAACAAGGGAGGTAACTTGTACGTTTCTTTTCATTTTCAATGTTTATTTTCTAATGATTTAAGTTTTGTTTTAAACATGGATATTGAACTTTTCAGTAAAAGCGTTCACATCTCCAATGTCTGGGCGAACAATTCGAGGCTAGTTTTCTAAACAGAGAAAAAGTTAATAAAAAATCTATAATAATAATTTTTTTGTTTTTTTGACTCTGAAGATTGATCAAAGGGAATATCGAAATAAGGAATTAGAATTAATTCGTAACCTTTTAATGAAGCTGAAGAAGATTTGATCATTTTTACTGTTAATGGCTTTTTGGTTTTGTGTATTTTATTCAGATGCTGCGAGATATTTGCAAAGAATAATGGAGAATTTTTCTGGCTATTGATTTGAGGTTTTCTCTTTTTAAAAATGGAAATAAGAAAAGCCAAAAAAAAAAAAAATGTGATCTTTAAAGAGAGCTACTTGGCTTTATTAAGTTAAAAACAGATTAAGCCCCAAAATCTTTTATGTGTAATCATACAATAGAAATTTTTAAATAATTGTTTTTCCAAATGTATTCTTAACAAACATGTTGCTTTTAATTCCAGCTTGAAACAAAACTTACATTTTAAAATAAAAACATTAATAGAAGGCAGGATTGACTGAGAAAAGCACTGATAGAAGAGACGGTTGATAGAGAAAAAAATGACAGAAGACAGAATTGATCAAGAAAAGAATTGATAGAGAAAAGAATTGATAGAAGACAGAAGTGATAGAAAGACAGCTTTGTGTCCTTTCTACAAAATTTAACTTGCTTGCTCCCAACATACTGAAGGCTTCTTCCAAAAATATGTATATGAATTTACACACACACATACAAATATAAATATATATATACACACACATTCACATCCATATATATATATATATATATATATATATATACACACATATTCACATCCATATATTTACACACACATTCACATCCATAATGGTCAACCAAATTTAAAACAAAAATGGAACCAGAGAAAAATACTTTAAAAATTTCAAAAAAATCCAAAACAAAAAATACTAGCACTTAGAGAACCACAAAACAAAAAACAACATACATTTAAAATGCTATTTTCCCACCCCACAAAAAAAAAACTATACTACCACTACACACAAAAAAAATTAATATAACATTTTTTGTATAATTCTTTCCAGTCCAGGTTCTGTACTTAACAAGAAGATCCAGAAGAAGAACATCTTTCATCAACAAATTATAGCTGTACTACAGTATTGAGCACTTTTCTTTGTTCATTATTATCCTAACTTACAAAATATGAAAAATCTTAGAGAGAGAGAGAGAGAGAGAGAGAGAGAGAGAGAGAGAGAGAGAAAGATACAGTGCCATTCTTTGTCACTTAGCGGCCCCGATGCAGAATGCACCTTGCAGCTCCTTAGCCCTAAAAAGACAAGTTGCACCTCCTCAACATACTGGAAACTTCAACTATATATTTATATATATATATATACAAATATGTATATTGAGGGAGATAGGCAGAAAGAGAGATAGATTGATAGATGCATATTTCAAGTGTGATAATGATTTTCTAATTAATCCTAATAATTGAAGCCAAGGAGCCTTGCTGCCACTAGCGAGATATATAGATAGATAGATGAGTTGATATTTTTACATAAAAGTTGATAATTATTTTCCAGTTGATTCTAATAATTTAAAAACTTTTTTTGTTTCATAACAAAAGATTGTGAAGCCATGGAGCCTTGTGGGCCTTACTGAACTAGCACCCCCTACAACTGCTGGGTCTGTTGGGGGCAATAAGCACAACCCTTTTTACAAGTTACCACTTATTATTAGGTTACACAGCACCACTTATTATTGGGCAATGCATCAACCTTGACAAATACATCTGGCTTTGACTACTAGCCTAACTCTAGGATTTGTCATGAACCTCATCAACTTAATGATTAGATTAAAACTTCAAACAACATCCAATCTATTCCGCTGACTGTCACATATTTTCTCTTCTTATAATCAATATATTCAGCAGAAAATTAAGGTGTTTCATCGACATGTATCTAATTAATTGAATAGTATTCGCGGACCACCAATGAACCTGGCTTTACCAATAGAATGATAATTCTTGTAGGAAACCAACGGATGGTCTCATTATCTTAATAATTCAAAATTAATGACATCTTCATAATTAAATTACTAACTAATTAGCAAATAATTAGGTAGTTGGATTGTGTTGAGTAGGGTCTACTAATAGCTATCCGAATAGAAAATTGATTTAGTGAGGCAAGTTCAAATTATGACTAAGACAGTTTGTGTCTTCTTTGTGTTGATGTCCTTAAGGGAGATATGAATTCATCTTTTCTTCAATTCTGTCTTCTTAGAGAGCTGTTATTAAGGATAAACAATAAAATTATGATATGGCATTTTAACCTCACTAAATGTTAATTTAACTGAATTTTAATATTTTAACATTAATCTTAATATTTTTATAAATTTCCAGAAATTAGTTTTTATTTTTAATAACCTTGGTTTTGTTTTTTTGTTTTTAGAAAAACATAGGCTAGATTTATTACATTGGGGGAATAAATTTATAGCATTTTTATATTTTTTATTTTTTCAAAGATTTTTTTTCTTTTTCAGGAAAATGTCTAACCTTTCGACAAAATGTCTAATATTCATTCAAAAAGTCTTTTTTACCTGTGATACAAGACTGTGCTAATCATCTTTTTCGCTTATTTAATTTAATCCTTTTATTACTTTTTAGGCTTAGAAATTGAATATCAAGGAGGACACCAGTTCTCGTTAGATCAACAATGTAAAGCCTGGTCAGTATTTAGATGGGTGGCCATTTAGGTAATAACCACATACCGTATCTTGGCCTAGGATGTGGAAATACTCAGGTTAGTATTTGGGGACATTGTTAAACTCGGAAGGAATACCTGTCAGTCAGGTGGAAGGCGAATCTTGGTAAATCAAGAATCCAGCAGCCGGATGCTACCTGCATCAAGGGCACCAGTTGTCTTATTCCCCCTCTTGTGCCATATTGGAAGCGATAAAGACCAAGTGTGCAGCCATGATCACTCTAAACAATATCCTTGGGAGAAGACAACATTATACCAAATACTCTCTAATTACTAGATAAAATGCTTATTATTTATGGTATTGTACACATAGATGTTGGACATTACTACAAATATTAATAATAAGATTCTTATTGTAAGATTGGTTGATTGATTTGCTTTACAGCATATCATGCCTTTCAGTCATTTAAAGCCAGTAATGATGATTTTTATTAAGCATCTTTTAACAGGATTAAATTGTTTTGAATTACTAAAGTTCTACTATTTGACCTATAGCTGGAAGAAATATAGGTGTACATACCTTTTGCAGGGGTATTAGCCCAAATGTAAATATAACATAACACCAGCAATTCAACCTCTTGTATTACGATTCTCCCATTACTATGACTTATAGCTGGAAGAAATATAGGCATTCAAACCTTTCCCAGAGGTATTAGCCCAAATCTGAAGATAACATAACATCAGGGATTCGACCTCTTGTATTACAATTCTCTTATTTTGTATTCTATTTTTCTTCTGTGAATGACATTTTCCTTTTTTTATTTTCTGAAATATTCAATAACGACCCCCTTCCAACCTCTAAATCTAAAAAGGAAATGAATAAGAGACGATGTGGATTCCCCTCCCTTTTTTTTTTCCAATAATCTAATTCCTCAGAAAAAAATATCAAGCCTAGCATATAAATAAAGAATCTGGTCCATACTGATAAATGAGTCACTGCAAAGTGCTTGGCACCAAATCAATAATCAATATGTTTGCAATGTTTAGATATTAGTGTAAACCAGTTCTTTGGGAAATGAATTGAAATTAATAGTCTTTATCTGCTAAGTGTGCGATTCAAAATCAAATTTCTATCACAAGTCAAAGACAAATCTAAAAATCATCTCAGTCAATCTTTATAAAAATTGACATTCAAAAATGAAGACTAAATATTATTTTTGAGAATATCACAAGTCAAAGACAAATCTAAAAAACATCTCAGTCAATCTTTATAAAAATTGACATTCAAAAATAAAGACTAAATATTATTTTTCTGAATACCACAAGTCAAGTGTGCGATTCAAAATCATATTTCTATCACAAGTCAAAGACAAATCTAAAAACACATCTCAGTCAATCTTTATGAAAATTGACATTCAAAAATAAAGACTATCAATTTTCATAATTTTTTAGATGAGCTATAATAAATTTTACAAGAGTTATTCAGACTTTTGCCTTCATCCTTAATATTATCTGTCTCACTAAGTTTTAAATGTATTAACCTTCTGTTTTCTTTGGATAACCTAAATTGTCGACTCATTGTTTTCAAATCTTTTTTCTGAAAATTAGTGTTGGTTTTATTTTTCTTCTTTTAACAGGTGATTTGTTTTTTTTATTGTCAAACATCTTTTTTTTAGCAAGTTTTTCAGGTGTTTTAAAGTGTATTTATGTTTTCTTGTCGTATTCTGTTTCTAGCAAGTTTTCCATGTGTTTTAAATGTTTTCGTTCTTCTTGTAGTATTCTATTTCTAGTAAATTTTCCAAGTGTTTTTTATGTGTGTTTCTTTTATTCTTGTGGTATTCTATTTCTTATAAGTTTTCCATGTGTTGTTAATGTTTTTATTAGTATTATTCTATTCGTAAATATTTAATCTAATTTGATTTAATTTATTCTTTATATGTCCTTATATCATCTATTTTTACTTATGTTGATTGACTATTTATTGTTAAAACTCCAATCTAAATTTCCGGCGTGGTCCTTTTGGTGTGGTCCTTTCGGCCTTGCCATTTTGACATCGAGATGATTCGGCATGGCCGTTTCAGTGTCAGGACAATTCAGCCTATAGTCAAAATTTTGTTTACATTTTTAAAATCAATTCAGCAAACTAAGATATTTTTTTCTTTGAATAAAATTGGAATAAGAATTATTTAATGAAAAAATAACCAATTTTTTAAAAAAATTAAATCTAAATATGGCAATTTTCAAAATGTTTTAAATTTAAACTTGAGCAATATTCATTGAATTGTTTAAAGTAAAAAAAAGGAATTGTTGAAAATTATATTTTCTAAAAGATATCGAAATATTTTTAATCAATATTTTGTTTTAAACGAGTATTTAATTTAGAAAAAAAAAATTGAAAATTTAAATGAAAACGTAAATTAAACATTGTTTAATGTTGATTGGCAATGGTTTTCCTAATCTAGAGCATGAGGACCCCAGATATATCAATAACTATATGAGATTTACTTAGTGAGCACAAACCTAACTTTGGCACAAGGCCATTTTACGTGCTCTTAACTGGGCTTTTTACATTCAGTGTTACCCTTCACCTAGATGAGCTGCTCTCCCGAGTTAATTAGCCCCATCTACCTGAGGCAGCTAAAGGTGAATGCAGAGGTTTTTGACTGAGATTTGAACTCACGTAAAACAATTCCAGATTCCGAGCTTTTACCAATGGTCCAACTTCGCTGCCCAAATATCAATATCTATATATTTACATTATATTTAGAAATATATTTGAAAAAGTATTTTTCTTATGGTCTTTGTTTCTTAATATCAAAACAGATACTGTAATGTTTTATGCAGTAGAGGATCTCACTAGATATCGATTTATTGCCTACGTAGGCTATTAGGATGTTTGATGATTAGGGAGAGAGGGATGACCACACTGTTTTTTTCTTCTGATAGTGTCTTCTAGTAATAATTACCTGGATGTGCCTCAAGGGCTGTAACCCCAGTGATACTAGTGGTTGTCTTTTTTTTTTTCTTACGATAATAGGCATTGTTCTATATCAGCAACAAAGGATGTGTATATGTATCATGCATGTATGAATATATGTATAGGTATATTTATACATACTGGCAACCGAGGCTGCAGATATAATTACTGGATATTACAGGCTCCGCACATACTTATAGAAAAGTAAGTTCTATAATCTCTCATAAGATGAATACTAAAAAATGTGAGTTGTTTAAAAATGAACATGATAGCATATTAAATTGTAAGAATTCAAAATTTATATCATGGGTAAGTTATGGAAAATTTCCAAACAAATATTATGTTCAAGCATGTTTTATTGAAGATGATCTTAATTCTTTTTGTGATCTTTGAGTGTTTTCTTATTTTCTTACAAGATCCTTTGTAATGGGGTCTAGAGTTTGTATAAATTCCTCTAGTTTACCAAATGTTTTCGGTCTCCATTGACCATCGTCAAGGTTGTTTTTTTTATGTTGCCCCAAAAGTTTGTAATAAGGAAGTCAAGGAAGTGTGTCAAGAATTCTTAGGTTCAAAATTGGCTGAATGGTACTTTCTTAAACGGATCCAAAAGCTTGCAGATCGATAGCAGGAAAGTCTTGAAAACTAGTGGTCTTTATTTAAAGAAATATTTTGTTGTTTTTATTAACACTTGGAGAGCAAAATTCAATTTTTTTTTTGCAAGTTTATAAACTTTTGGGACAACTTGATATTTTAAATTTTTTCTTCACTATTCTTCTTTTTCCTGAATTGTCTTCAGAAATATTTTTTGTTGTTTTTATTAGCACTTGGAGAGTAAAATTTAATTTTTTTTTTTTGCAAGTGTTTATGAACTTTTGGGACAACTTGATATTTCAATTTTTTTTTTTTTTTAACTTATCTACTTTCTCCTGAATGGTCTTCATTGGAACCCTGGAGTTGCGATGATGTTAATTCCTAACGTTAAAGCTTGTTCTTAGCATTGTTATTTTGTTGCCCTTTATTTTAATAAATAAATGGAAATGCCATTTTATGTGATTTCAAATTAAATAATGCTTGCAGTTTCGATTCCTGGCTTTGAAATGAGGTCATAAGTTTTATCAAAATTAGAGGTCAACATTTGTACCAGATTTTAATATCAAGAATTCAAATTATTCCGAGACTTTTAAGTAAATTCTTCTAAAATCAATTTTATTAAGGCTTAATTGCTTTAACCTTTATTTCCACAAAATACCCGGTGGGCCAAAAGTTATGAAAAGTAAAAAGAATCTAAAAGTAGGTATATTTTTAAATTTCAATAATGCTAAAATTATCTTAGACAGAAAATGCCTTTAATCCCTTAACTGATCAAAATGTTGTCCCAGAAGTTTGTAAATACTTGTAAAATTTTACTTGCCTAGTAATAACAAAAACAACAGAAATTATACCTTTAAATAAAGACCATCATTTTCCAAGAATACTCTGTCATTGATCTGCAAACTCTCAGATCTAGTGAAAGTACAATTGAGCCAGCTTTGAATTAAAGAATTTTTAGTACGCTTCTTCAAATTTTTTTAATCCAATGATAGTTTGAAGAATGAAAGAAAATATAGAAATGCATAAAGACCGAAAGGGATAGTTAAGAATTTAGCTATTGAATAAATTAACTGCAAATTATAGCTAATTAAAACAATCAAAATGGAAATTTTCCTAAAAATAAGCCAACCCTCCAAAAAACAATTAATATTTCAATATGTATTTTGAAATAAGAAAAGGTCATTATAAATAAAACCTTTAAGAATATTTAATAGATAATTAAAATTCTTGAGCTTTGCATCAATATAATAATAATAAAAATCATAATAATATTCATAATAAAAATATATGATATCTGTCTACTCTTCTCTTTTAATTTTACACTTTTAAATTAAACAAATAAAGCAAGAGAATATATTTTATTTCGGAGAATGAAGGAGCAAAGATTAGGTTCGACTGCCATAAGAGAAGATTAAAAATAGATCAATGAAAATGATTAATTGAAAATAATTACATCAAAAATTAATATTGGCTTGATTATCATATTCAAAATGGACATCTTGATCAAGATTCAAATGAGCGGCTTTTGTTTGTAATGAATTAAAAATTCAGCATTACAATTAAACTGAATAAGAAAAAGAAAAGAACAAAGTTGGTCATTCACCAAACTTATAAAACAGCTCATAAATATTTAATGAACACACACACACACACACACATATATATATATATATTTTTTTTTCTACATACATTGTGCGATTGCACATGCTTTACCCTGTCCTCATCAGCCGCCAACTAAGGGTGATATCA
>JAUZSX010177120.1:0-16545 GCA_034780655.1 Idiosepius hallami
ATATATTCAAAAATACCATTCAACTGGCTCTCATAATGTTTATGCATATCTATTAATTTCATTTTTGACAGCATATTATATATGGAAGTTTTTCCATGTCAGCATTTTTAAATGTCTAGAAAAATTAAAAGAATTTCTAAATAAAGTTATATTCATATTCTTTTAATTTTTCTTCACATACATGTGTGAGAGTATTAGAACTCTCCTGTTTAAATAATAAATTTAAAGTTTTACTAATTTTATGACGTATTCACTAACTATAGTTTTTTTTTTTGTTTTGCTTAATCAAGTTTTATGCAATTTGAAACTTTTTTTTAGTCGGCATCTTGTTTTCTTTCAATTGTCTTTTTTTACAAACTTTGGGAATAAAAGGTAAACTAGTAAAATCTAGTAAACAACTGTTGTGTTTCTCTTGCTTTGATCCATTGCAATGGAAGGCCGAGGACAAGAGGAGATTTGTTCCTCTGTTGTGGAAATATCAGACATGGAAGATGTATTGGGGGTGGCCATGTTGATGTTTGGAGCATTGGTGGCAAGAGACTCAACCGAATGAGCCTTGTTCAACTTTTGATTCTCAATTCCAGCTGCTACATAAGAGAAGAGACACAAAACAGCATAACATATCTGGTCAGCCTGGAATTAGGAACAAAAATATCAAAATAAGAATTGGCATTCAATACATTAAATAGTGAATAATAAGGATAAAGATAAGATATTATATGAATAGATCTAGAGGTATTTTTGTTATTAACAATTTCTACGAAGATATAAATAAAACTAGATTTTGATGAATATTTTCTTGGTGAGCACCAAAACCCAAATTTGGCACATTGCCATTTTTATGCGTTCTATATTTTTGCATTCAGTGTTACCTTTCACTTTGGAAAGTATCTACTTTCCAGAGTTAAAGAGCCCCATCTGCCTGAGGCAGCTAAAGGTGAATGCAATGGTTTTGACTGGGATTCGGGCTCGCGTACTATGATTCCAGAACCTGAGCTTTTACCAATGTTCCAACTTTGCTACCCTTTTGAATGAATTGAGAGAATTTTTGTTTTTTGAAATATCAACATCAACCATTTCTAAATGGATGCTAATAGTGACAAGTATATTATAGAATGATACACATAAAAAAGATTGATAGAATGAGAATAGATAGATTAAAACTTAGCTTAAAAGAAATACAGATGTGATTGCAGGCTGATGTTAGCCATGAATCAATCCATATCATTTGGATTTTTATGAATATAACCTGCACAAAGAAATATAAACTGCCCAATGAATTAAAACTTTTAGAAGCATTTTTCAGAATCAAAACAGTTTTTATCAATATTTTTTGCATTATTCAGAATTTTGTTCTCATCAAAATTACATAAACACTGTTTTTTTCTGAATTTAAAAAATAAGAATTGAAGATTAGAAATATTATTATCATAATGCAATTTAAAAGTCTATTAAACACAAACTAGATTATATCAGTCAATTATGTATTGTCAATAATGGAGTTTTGAAGATTGGTTTCTGGATCTGCAAATGGACAGTTTTATACAGAAGTGAAGCCATAATTTAAAAAAAAATCAAAATGAATATTAAAAAATAAACAAATAAACATTGATAGTAAAAGTATGAAGCTATTAAATTTTAGTTAAAAATTATGGAATTTACAATTACTTTGATATTAATTTAAGGTTATGAAATAACTTATCAATTCTGCCAAAACATTCTATATGATAAAAACATTTGCCATCGCAAGGGAAAAGTTATGTAGAAATAAAATCAAAAACATCTTCAAAATTCATGAAAAAATAAATCAGCAGAGAAATTTGTTGCATAATAAATAACAATTAAAAATAACAAACAAAAACATTTTTTAGACAAAAATAGGGTTTAGACAATTTGTATTGAAAAGTGGTTGAAAAGTTGGGAATCAGTTTATTATATTTGAACAATTGATTAAATTTCATTAAAAAAACTGTTTTAAAAACCAAGCAAATGTGCAAAGAATGAGAAATGTCAAGAAAAGCCAGATTAAAGGCAAACCTGAGATTTTTATAATGTGGAACACGATCAAAAGGCTTGGTGGGTCCAGAATTATTGGATACTCACTTGTGGTATCTGAATCTATAAAAGCTTTGGGAAACATCTTTTGAAGAGCTGTTTGCTGATACCATTTTATTAATATGTAGAGATGAAATGTAAACATATGTATATATATATCTATTTACACAACATCCTAAAATCCATATTCTCTTTTCATACATATTTGCTTGGAAAAGATATTGTTTTAAAAGCTCTCCTGGAGGAATATATGCTAAGATGTTTATATTAAATCCCCTTCATTTTCTTTTTATAATCAGAACCATCAGAGTATTTCATAAATATTTTTTTTCTATAAGAATATCATTTTCTAATTATCAGAATGATTTTTCTTATTTAGAAATTATTTTGTATATTTTTACATAGTTTCTTTCTCTTATAAAAGAAAAAGGGACAAATTAAAGAAAGCCAAGGAAACAAATTACTTTTCAATATAAGCAATTATTGTTGTAACTCCTAGAAATATTTTTATTTATCAAGAAACAAGAAAATATGAAATGAAATTCTAAGAAAATAAAATCAAAAGTTTTTTATTTTCAGTAACTGAAAAAAAACAAAAAAAGAACCCCCAAAACGCACAATTGAAAAGTATTAAATTAACTGAAATGGCTTTTAGAATGTGAAAACCCAAAATGTTTAAATTTAGATTTTAAAAAGCCAACTCATCACTTTTAATGGCTTTTAAAAGCAATGTGCATATATTTTTTAAATTGCATATAAAATTCAATGGTGAGAATTTTTTTTTATCTTTCTTAAGTGAAATTTGCTTGGTTTAATTCATTATTTTAAACTAAATCCACGAATTGGATGCTGAAATTTTGGCTAGTTTTGTGTAAAAATGTGATATTTGGCATTTTATCTATACCAACAAAATTCACTCCAATCATTGATAGATTCATTAAATATTCTGGTGTTTTTATTAAATTCTAATAATATGTAACATTCTTGCTTAAGGAAAAATAGTATAATGTTCATGGGAGTATAAACATTTATTTGCTACTTCCCTTGTTCTTCCATCCTATGTACAGAATGAAAAATCTCAAGTAATATAGACCTTTGAGCCTACAGTTTATGCATTGTTAAAAGGGTTGAATGCAGCATTCCTAGGCTAAGATTCTTGTCTCAATAGATTTATCAGACATTCATAGATTTTCCCAGTTGAACACAAAGAATGATTTAACAGAATTTATAGGGACAGTCCTTCTCTTGTGAGCTGCATTTGCCTCGAGTTTGGGAATCAGCGATTTCTTTACATCTCTAAGATGATTATTTGGAGCAGATGTTGCTAATTTTTTAGAAAAAGTTGGAATAATTAATTTGTTGAGTCCAACAGAGACCAAGAATTAAATGGGATGAGTCCATGTCATGGATGTTCATGTAAGATTTGGTCTAAGGTTTTATCCTTTTGTTATGTTATTTTTCTTTAACAGTATTTGGGTTAAAATTAGTTACCATAATTTAACAATTCTTTTTGGTTCACAGGCTTGTATAGCTGTTCAAGCAATAGGCTGAAGAATCAAGGGAGTTCAATATCCTTTACAAAGAATACTAGTCTAAAAGTGATTGTGTTTGATCAAAAGATAGAATCTAAAGTAGCAAATTAGGTTTGAAAATGCAAAGGGTAGTCAGTCCAGATCTGAAAAAATCGTTTGTACAGAATATGTTATCTTGGCTTTCTTCTCTTTTATAACATTTTCTATTTAAATGATTAAAAGAATCAATTTACTTTCTCTTTCCTTTTGTCATGAATTTCATAAAATTGTTTTTCCTTTGATTGAACAAGAAAAAAAAAAGATTGAAAAAGAAATAATTTTTTTTAAGAAAAGAAATTAAAAAAACAAACAGAAATTTCATGCAAGGAAAACCTGAATAAAGTTACTGGAGATTTCTAGAGAAAATTTCAAGTTTGATTTAATATCATTTTTTTAATATCATATATTAATAAATTTGTTAATGGTGAATATAATATAAAGAAAATTACATTAGTCAAAACATTGTTTAGATAGAAATAAAGATTAGGATAACAGTCTGAATAATTTTAAATAATAACAATCAAGTCCAATTATTAAACCATTATTTGACCAAACACCAAATATCATTAAGTTTTATTATTTTACGTTGATAGTTAATGTTATTAAAATTGAGATTTCCATAAAATCTGAGAGCTGTAAAGTAAAGCCTTTTAATCCATTACATGATATAATTCGGTAGTTAATAAAAATGTGCTGATTTTGTTTTGATAATTAGAATATGTAATTAAAAAGTACTTTTAATTTTCCATTAGAGGTTTCAAAATCCAAATGGGTTAATTGTGAGAAACTTGGGTGAAGAGTGAGGACTGAAGTGCAGATCTTGTTTTTAATAACCATTGCAAAAAGCATATGAAATAAATTTCAGAAAAAATTGCTTTGTTTTGAACCAATTTTAAATTTCATTCTTTTGTGGATAATTTTGAGCACAAAATTTGGACTCTACATATTTGAAATATATTAGGTTTTTGAAATATCTCCACTGCAAAACTAATATTCATAATTAAATCTTTAAAGAAACCTGTATTAGTTTTTACTCAGATTTCATTCAACACATTTCTGAGAAACTTAAAAATTGAATTAATTTAGAAAACATGTATGGTTATTTGACTTTAAAAAAATTGCAATCCCCTTGTTTTGCCACATTGAAAGACAGAAAAACAAATCAGGCAGAAAAAGAATTTAAAAAAAACAAAAGAAGAAGCAGGAACAATAAGCAGACACATCAATAAGCAAAATAAAAATCATTAAAAAAAAAAGATCTCAAAAAAAAAAACAATTGAAATAAAGAATGATTAGAAAGGTTTCATTTTTTTAAAAAAAGAACACAGCAAGAATTTGAAAGCACTTTCAGAAAAATGAACAGCAATCAGTTTTTTGACAGTTTATGACATTTAATGAGTTTTTGATTTAAAATAAAAATATCCTAAAAAGAATTTTTCTTTAACATGAGACTTTTATACTCCCAAAATCCCTGAATAATCTCACAAATCATTCGTATTGATACCTGTTAGAATTTTAGTAAAAAAAAACCTTTGTAGTTATGGAAGGCTTTAATTATCTTTCACTAAACTTTATTCCCCCTCATGACACTACTATACACCAATTGCATTAATGGATTGATCACTGTGCATTCATGTATTTAGAATTTGTTTATAATTACAATATATGTTTAAAATTATTTTAGCAATGCAAAATATTCTGTATTAAATATTTGGTTGTTTATTTTATGTTTAATGGCATATCAATCCTTATGGCTTTTATATTAAGGACAGTTATGAAAATTTGTTATTATTAAATGGTTGGGAGGATAATAAGGCTTTTTTTCTATATTTTAGTTTTCCTTTATTCTAAAATTTCCTTAATGTATTTTTCTGGGAATGAAAAAAGTGAACTGTGATATGAAATTGCTTACAATAATTCCCTTAACTGTTGCCAATAGATTTTGTGCTTTAAAAAAAGAGATAATTTAAATTAAGCCCTTAGTGTTTTTGGTGTCCGAGTAGGTATTTTAGATTATCTTTTTATACTAAAGAGGAAATAAATTCTTAAAACCAAAATATCATAGACTGTCTGAAATGATAAACAAGTGTCATAGCTGGAATGAATAAACTTGATAAATTGATGATTTGGTTTTTTATGGCCTATCAATATTTTGTTTTGTCATATAATGTCAGATGCATTCTTTTTTAATGTCTTTCATTAATACTAATTGTAGCATTAAGCCAAACCTAAAGAGGATAAAGAGATTCATATGTTTACCAATGCTACTGAATAACACCAATTTCACTATTTAATCATTGAGGAAATAAGATTTTGACAGGTTATTGAATAGTTCTATTATTATTTAACTTTAAATAGGATTCCTACCTTTTGCACCCTTGAAATTTATCTTTTTTGACCAATCATTGAATAGACAAACAGTAAACAAATGTTCACAGAATATTGGATGACCTTAACCTATTATATTAAAAAAAAACCGGTTGACTGTTTTCCCATTCTTTAATAGTTAATTTTTATTTTTGGAAAATTACCCACAAGTGTGACTTATCTTTGTTTTTAATTTTAGTTTGATTCATATACAATTTATTTAGAATAATTGTGTTGTGAGTTGAAAAAAAGAAAATTATTTCCAAGAATATTAAGAAAAAAAGGGGGAAAATTTATATTTAGGTGACTTTTTTTTTGTGTATCTAAAAGAATTTAGTTTTGAAAAGTTGTGTGCCTTGCTCTTGAAAACACACTGACTAGCACTAGGTGCACTGTTTAATCAATTGCTGGATTCCCAACCTTTCCCAAAGTCATTAACTCAAATACAACTGGGATTTGAACTCTTATATTAGATTTGAAGAAGAAAAATGGATTATTGCTTTTTAAAGTTTATAACTGAGAAATAAAAGCTATGTTGGAACGGACATAATATTGGAACCAAAGGTGAAATCAATTTATCAAGGTTTATTGTTTTAGGTCATAACAGTGATTGGTAAACAAAGTGAAAAGCTGGTGAGTGAGTGAGTGAGTGAGGGAGGGAGTAAGTAGCTGTTCAATTATAATATAGAAGTGCTGCCTACTCTTGGAGTGACTACCGAATTTCTTTGAATTGGAGTATAATGCCACATTTCTGGCAAATATACGATGGAGAAGCAGCACCATGTCATTGGCCTATGGGGGGTAAAAGAAAAAGTGCACCAGAGTCAAAATCAAAACAATATTTATATCATGCAGCATAACAACAAGACAAACATATAAAACAATATAAGCCACAGAATTTGACCTTCTAAAAAAAATCATTTTTAACAAATCTTTTTTTTTTCTTAGATTTTTGTTTTATTATTTACTTCATTGAAAAAATATTTTCATTGTCAGTCAAAAATAGATTCATATTTGTTCATTAAATATTATAATTTCATTTTAAAATATTGATAATTTTAACCTTGATTAATTTTTTTATTTGCTTTCTAATTCCCAGTATAGATACTAAGCTTTTTAATTTTCTAATTTTTGACAGCATGGGTAATTATCTGAGATAAAATTTTGAGAGGCAAATTTCTTCTTAAATCAATAACTTGAAAGAAGGATTGAAAATGATTTTTCTCTGAAGGAGAGCTGATAATGGAAATAAATAATAAAGCATAAAAAAAGATGATGAATGCCATTATATCAGAAAAATAGAAAATTGCAATCTATTTAAAAAGGTTAACAATCAATTTAGAAACTAAAATTTATATTGCTTTTTTAAAGCAAACAAAAAGAGATTCAATTATAGATATTTTTACAACACAAGAAAAAAAAGGTCTATTATAAACATAAAAATATGGACTTTTTTTACTTCAATCAAATGACAATAGCAGTGTGCTCTTCAAATCCCCCAGATTAAAACAGATTGTGAATAGTGATAACTTTTTGTTAAAATCTCAAGTTAGATATTATCTTGGAAAGTTTAGGACAAACAATAAAGGCTTTTCTTCAGAAATTACCTGGTAGATTTAATACTATTAACCCTAAGACACAAATTAAAGTATTATATTGCTAATAGAACTTAACAGTTTTTATCCAGGGACCTTGGCCTTTGTGTTTCTACCTACTGTTTGAAACTAAATTTGTATGAAAAGACTTAATTTAAATTGGTGTAAATAAAGAAAAACCAAATAAAAACAAACATGTATATATGTTATAGAAGCAGTACTACATCTGATATAGAAGGCATCATTATAGGAAAGAAGATAAAGAAGTGAAAAATCTAAAATTTTATACCAAAATGAGTTTTTTTTAGCTTGTGATATATCTTTATATTTTATGTGTGTAATAATACTGTTTTTAAATGGATTTTTCAGCATCAGTGTTATGTCCAATGAAAATAAATATTTTAAATAAAATATTCCTGTTTTATATCAAAGAATAAATTTTGTGGAATAATAAAATTGTTCTATACCAAGCCCAGACTTTATGTACATCTTCCTTTCCCAAGCTATTAGCATTGCCAGCTGTGAACACTCTTTTGCAAAACTAAAGCTTATAAACGACCATTTTTGATCAGCAACAAGCCAGACAAAGCTTACAGATTTGATAATCCCCTCCATAGAGATCAAGGTTGGATTTTTTGGTCTTATGAATTTGTTTGACTTAGATCCATACTGAATTTGCAATGATATTTTCTTATCTAAAGATAAGGCTTCATAACCTGACTTAACTTTATTACATATTTTTGTTGTTTTCTCACTACATTTTAGCCAACTTAATCCCTGGCTATTTTCAGGTGATTAACCATTTACCTTGGATAGGAATGCTGAGTCTGGTAAGCATATCTCTTGTAACTATTGCCTTCATTCAGACAATCATTAAGAAATATATCGAAAAATTAACTTGAGACGAAACATGAAGAAAATTCTTTTGTTATTGAATATATATGTGAAGCAATGCAATAAGAGGTTATCTTTATTAGCTTATAATAAATTTGTTTTAATTCTTTTGTCTATTTTCATATTTTAGTAAATAATTTATGCTAATGTTTTTTAGGCTTGGCTCAAATGGGAATTTAAAATATTCATTTATGAAGAACCAATAAAATTATCCAAAATTATTTGATTTATAAATAGACTAATTACATCCAAAGTTTCATAATTATGAAAATAATACATGCAAATATTCAGAACTTATTTGTGAAAGAATTTACAATTGAGTTACACAATGAGAAAAAATCTTGTTAGCCCCCCAGGGGGTCAAAATTACCCCAAACAGCCAAAAATGACATTTCCGGCCTATAACTTTTGATCCATCCGTTCAATTTTTCTGAAATTTTGCAACCTTTCAACTTTTTTTCAATGAAAAATAACTTATCAAATTTACATGGCTTCAAACATTTTTATCAAATCTTGCACTCACCATGTTGACTTGCACACAAAGGGGGACCACACACGCGTGGCTTATTATTATTAATATATAGTTATACCTTTTTTTTTTTTTTTGTCATCATATTGTTTTAAACAACAGTATGTTTACTTAGCTGTATGTAATAAGGATATCCAAACCTTATCCAAGGGTATTATCCCAAGTAGGAATCCATCTCATTTGTATATTTTGATTCCCAAATCTGAGCACTTATTTACTGTACCCTTCCCCAAGGAAGCTTTAATTTCTGAAAAGATGTAGAAATGCCCTTTATCTTAAATTGATTTTCAAACAAAAACATTATTTAAAGAGAATCAGTTGTCATTTGAAAGAATTTTCTTTTTGGTTTATGGTAAAAATGAAGAATTTGTGTTTTATTTTTAATTTTATTCAATAACTGATAAATTTGAATCCATCATTAAAGTCTCTCTAGAAAAATAAAGCCCACTGCAAACATTAAGCCCAAAAGATATAGAAAAAAAAAATTTAAATTAAATTTACCATGCTGGATTTGAACATATGAGAAATCACTTGCCGAGTTTTGGGATCTGGAAAATAAAAAGAAGAAAAGAGGAATACAAAAGTTTTTTAGAATTTGGATTATTATATTTGCAGCCAGGTCGTTTGATGCTGGTCAAAAGACAAAGAAACACACACAAAAAAAACAAAGATAGAAAAACAAAATGTCTTTTTTTTTCTGTAGTCCTGAAATAAATTAAAAATCTCATTTAAAACTTTTTAAAGAAACCAGCAACTTATTAAAAAAAACAAACAACACAAAACCCCTAAATATTATTGATGATATGAAAAATAACATTGGCAAAAAGGAAAGCAAATGGCTGTCAAAATAATGCCTGCTTTCTATTAAGGTTATTCAAATAATGGGTTGGCTTATTAAAGGCCTGTTGTAAAACAATTCTTTATTTAATAATTCACAAAAATAATTCTAAATTAAATTAAAATAAAAAGAAATATTACAATTATTAGATACAAAAATTCTGCTCTTACCTTAAATAGATAAAACATTTTTGGCTTAAAAAAATTTCAAGTATAGAAAAAAAATTTTCTAGTTTTTTTTTGCGTCAATTATTTTAATAGTTATTAAGTTTTTAGGAAAAAAAGGAGAAAAAGAAATGAAAATATTTTTAATTGAAAAATATTCTAGAAATAATGAAGAATAATAAGATTTTATCTCTTTATCTTTTTAAAAGTTGTTCATTTTAACAAAGAAACCAAGTGAATTATATTCAATTAACCCTTTAAACCCTAAAGAATCAATATATCGATTGGCCCTGGCGACTTAAGGCAAGAGAACACACAAACACACGAAGATGAACCCTGAATTAAAAAAACATAGTAGGGTCAAAATGTCAGTGTGTGTTTTTGCTTTTGGTTACTAGGCGCATATATTAGGGTTAATTTTAGGGTTAATTTTCTTTTATTTATTTTTTCAATATCAAAAAATAAATCCATTGAATGTTCTTACATCACAAGGCATTATGAGTTATCAATTGTCAAATGTTGCTATAGCAACAAAAATTTAGAATGAAAATAAAAAAAGCTATCATTGAAGATTTTTGTAAATTCAATTTTAATTTTTTGTCAATAACATTTTACAGCTTGTCTTATTCAAAATTACTAAATTATTAAACAAAGACCAGGTTTTTTTAAAAAATTTTTAATGTTTTTAATGTTTGTGTTGTTAGGATATTTATGTTATCTGCGCGTGTTCTCGTAAATTCCATTTTTTAGCGTCTTTTTCTTCTAAGACTAAGAACACGTGCAGATAACATAAACAAATATCCTAACAACACAAACATTAAAAACATTAAAAATTAAAAAACATGAACCCAATTCCATCCCCACCCGATGAAGACTGAAGGTTCACCCGGTCGAAATGTTGAGAATTAAAAAAATATAAAAATAAAGATGAGGACAATTGTCCGAAGAATTCTCCTGAAAATATCTATATCAGTAGTTTTCAAACTTTCTTTTGTTACCGCTGCCTTCACTTTTGAAGAGAAATGCCAGCGACCCTTCTTCCAACAAACACCTTAACGATGGTACATCTAGAAGAATATATGGTGGATACCATTTGCAGCGACTGGGAAACGCTTAATTAAATCATCCTGTTTTTTTTTCTAGCCTTTCTATCAACACTCATTGAGCATTTTACTGTAATTGCTCTAAAGCTCCCTTCACAATTTTAATGCCCCATCATCCGACTACTTACTCCCCAGTGACCCCCTGAAAATTCATATTGCCCACGGGGGGGGGTGCTGCTACTTTGAAAATCACCGATCTATATCATACTAAAACACAGTGAACTTTTGATATATGTTGATGCATATTTCTTCAATTCACATCACTAGTTTTAAAGTTGAACAGGATTTTTGGTTTGAGAACAATTTACTGAGTAACTCTGAAGTTTGTGTATGAGGAAAAAAAAATGGAATTTTAAAAAATTCTATAATTTCATCATGAGGGAAATCACGATTACATACAATCTTTTTAAACAGAAACTAATGAAAACTTTAAAATCTCTTGAAAGATGAGTTAATATAATTTTGTCTTACATCAATATGAAATAAAACTTAAGAAAGGAGAAATAGACGTATTTATTAAATATTTATTTACTTGCTGTTTGCATTATTTACTTATCACCAAGAGACCAAATCTCTTCATGGACTGCATTTCCAAGTTAAGTATTCATAGTTATTTTTGCCTCTAGTCAGGATTGAACTTCAATTATTCAATAAATGTCACTCAGTGCTTATATGAATCAGAACCTTTAACCACTATGTCATATGTCAGGTAGAAATAGTATGAGTGTAGCAATAAAAAGTCCATGTAATTAAAATATCTTATTTGACATCAAAATTAGATACTGATACTCCCTTGTCTTCAAAATAAATTTCTTGCACCAATTTCTACTAAATACACATACAAGATTTTTTTTAGGTATTAATTTTTATTATTCGGACTTTTGTCCTCATCTTAGTAGGTATTTTTGATTTTACTACACTACGTTTCGGCCTAGTCACCCTCAGGCCGTAGTGTAGTAACATCAAAAATACCTACTAAGATGAGGACAAAAGTCTGAATAATAAAAAATTAATACCTAAATTACGATGCCTCATCTCAAAAATAAAAATAAGAAACTATAAGATTTTTTTTGTTCAAATTCAAAACAAGTGTTAGGTTGTTCAGAAAATAATAGTTGACTTGGTACGTTTATGAATGGGTTTGACTTTTTGGATTTTTTTCTATATTTCCAATTGAGAATAAACATTATTTCAAGTTATCAACTCTTAAAAAATCCATTTCATAAGCTTTGTTTGTTTGTTTCATGTTTAATGGCATATTTCCTTCTTGGCTGGACTTCGCGAACGAAGATACTAAGAAGGGGGTTGTCTACGTCGGTTGCAGGCACGCCTCTGGCTGACGAGCCCGATACGGGACAAGCAGGCTCGGCCAGAGTGGCTGCAGGGAAATGTCACCTTGGGAATTTCCGCTGAAGCCTCCCGGGTCTTCCTGCAGTGGTGCTTCTCGCACAGGTTTGCTGTATGGGAGGCCTCAAAGCCGGTGATGGCCTGGTGGACAATGTGCTGCCATCTGTCCTGGTCAGCGGCAAGACTAGTCCAATGGTGGTGGTCAATTTGACAGGTGCCGAGGGACTTTTTTAAATGGTCCTTGTAACATTGGATCACTGGCCATATGAACTTCATCTGAGGTCACCGGCCAGGGTGGAAGGGTCCCATGATGTTCTCAATGGCCAATATGTTCCCTGTGCATCTGGGGAACGGCATATCAAATAGCACACAACAACACACCCCACGAATGGAGCCCATGCTATATTGGTAACTCCACTAGTGCTATATAGTGAACAGTAAAACAAAAAGGTTTTGATTGCTTTTTAATATATTAAACATGAAATATGTTTATAATTAATTTGATTAACCATTATATTGTCTCATGATTTTCTCTTGAACTAAGTTTTGTTACACAATTTAAAGGTTTGAATAAAACTTCTAAAATAAAGAAAGGAATTGAAGAAAATTGAGTCAGAATAAAAGCCTTATCAAGTAAAATCACATAAATCAGTAAATACATAGGAAATAAGAATATTTTGTAAAAAGCTAATAAGAAAAGCTAATTAACTTCTTTCATTTATAAAGCACTGTGTGTAAAAAATTGAGGTAAAAAATATGAAAAGAACACTACTTATTTCATCCTAAATTTTTCTGGGTAACAAATGTTAAATATAAACAATGATTATTGATTTATCAAACATACTAGAAACATAATCAATACAGAAAGGTTGATAAACAATAAAAGATAATGCTACTATATATATAGAGAGAGAGATATAAAAGGAAGATAAAATACAATATCTTTGAAGAAAGTATAAAGAATATTTTTTATTATTGATATTTCGAATCCACCTGGATCCTTCGTCAGAAACTAAGTAACTATTTTTTCTAAAATAAGTTGTAATATAAAATCTCTAGGAATTTTCCTTGTGTTTAATATATGTAAAAAATTCTCAAATAAAACTCTCTTTGATACACGTTTTTTAGATTTAAAGATTTATATTAATGTATTAATAATTTATATTTATATTAATATATGATATAAATATTAATATATTCAATGTGGATTTGGAAAAAGAGAGATGTGACGTGGAATAAGTCGTAATAGAACAATATTTTAACTTTTTCATGTTCACGTAAAGATTTACGCAAAAACGTGGAAGTTATTTTTCTCTTTAACTGTTGATTTTAAAACCAGTTTTTCAATTTGCTGAAAAGGTTTGTAAAATACAATGGGGCCTAACATAAATGGGGGAGGGGTGGTTTGCAATTAAAACTGTAGAGAGGAAGGGCCCAAAAAGTACATATTCTCTCCTGATGACCCCAAAACTTATATAGTTGATTATTTGAACTTTTACAAGTTTGATTCCCAAAGACCGTTATAGAAGCATTATGCCGATAGGATAAGAGGAATTTTAAAAAGCTACTTTTTCGGTAAGTTTGAATTACTTTTACAGTAATTTCCTTCTATATTATTGTTGTGTAGTTTTTTGGGGGAGATAATTTCAATAAAAATTACTATAGTAATTGTGAAGGTTAAAGATTTACAAGATTAAAATGTGTAGTTGTAATAAGGAATGACATATTCAATTCTTTTTCACATCAGATGGTGTGATTAAAATGGTTTTGACTAATCAAGAACTAGGAACTTTAGATAAAGCAATAAATATAATCAAATCATTAATGAAGTTAAATCAAAAGTCTCCTTATTGCTATTTTAGTAGAGCTGCAAATTGAACATCAGTAATTTGTTTTGTTAATCAGAATTGTATCTTAATTGGATTTATTTGGAGAAATGTTTGTCCCACTTCCCTTTTGTTTGAAGAGAAAATACACAATTGGCTTGCCAGGCCTATTATAGCTTAATTATTTGACTTGATTTTTATTTTCTTAAAGTTAACATTATCAGGGACTGCAAATAAAGGTTCTGGGCAGTTCATAAACTTATGTATAATAGTTCTGTCTGATTCATCACACCAGGAGCAAAACTCAGCAGAAAAGTACAATTTATGCAAATCATTATTTTCAAATTCTTATGTATTTGTTGTGGGTGAAACACACCCCTTAATGAACTCTACCAATCACTATAAATGTGATCACTCTCGTCAATCAGAGAGAGAGAGAGAGATAGAGAGAGGAGAGAGAGAGAGAGAGATGCTGAAATCCTCTCTCTCTCTCTGGTTGACAAGAGAGATCACATTTATAATGATTGGTAGAGCTCATTATGGGGTGTGTTTCACCTACAATAGTATTATAGTTAAACCTTTAACTTTTAAATATCAAGCCTAAGCACTTTAGATTATATGATTAATGCAACTTCTATTATACAAATATTGCAATTACTTGAAACCAAATCTTATTGAGCAACATTTGACGTCACCACTGTAATTATTTACCCAATCAAAAGCAAAACTGCAATTTGATATAAGATCATATTTTATGTGGTAAACAGCAGATTGCCCTGGTGTAGCAACCAACAATGTAGGTTTTTTTTTTCTTTCAGAATATTTTTCTAGGTATGTGGTATCCTCTTTTGTATATAAATAATTATTAAATTAGGAATGGAAGTATAAAAATGAGAACAATAATCAATGATGTGTTTATGAAAAAAATGATATTATTTTTATTATCATCATCTTAACATTATCATAATGATGATGATGATCATCATTATTAGTAATATTTCTATAATACTCCTAAGTTAAATGTTTGGTAGCGAATTCATATAGGTGTAAGGTAGATTATACCAAAAAGGAAATTGAACAATATAGAAACCTAAAAAGACCTGGAAGGTACAATAAGATAATAATGAAACAAGAAACAAGATGACACTAGTCTGAATCTATTACTATATAACAATGGTAATTCCTTTTATCGGAAATTGAAAGACAAAAAGAGTTTGAATGTAATAATGGACATTTTCATCTTAATGGTGATTTTGGGTTACTATAGTAAGAAAATTTAGGTAAATAGAAATTATGAATAAGTCTAAAATGAAATCATAAAAGAAATGAAAATGGAATGAGTCACTAGAAAGATTAGCTTAAGGATTTATGACAGAAATTGAAGGAAAGGAATAAACAAAACTGTTTGCATAAAAAAGGTGGAAGAGTGTTTAATATTCAAAAAATGAAGAAAAAATCTGAATAACAATGAAAGAAAAACTGAAAATTAAAAGTGGAAAAGCAAAAAAAAAAAAAAAGAAAGAAAGAGACTATGGACAAAGAGATAATTGAATTGTAAAAAAGATCAGATGAAAGAAAAAGAAAAAGAAAAAGCCACACATTTGAAGGAAAAACAAAATACAACAAAAATAATTTAAACGAAACAAAAAAAGAATCTTCCGAAAAAGAAAAAAAAAGTAATTGAAAATAAAGAATGAAAAAAAAAAAAAACATTTATAAAAAAAAATACCCTAAAAAGAATTTCAAGAAAAAAGTTTTCAAGAAATGAACAAAAAATAATTCTAAAAAATGCAAGCAAAAATTGACTAAAGTTTAATAAAAAAATGAAATTAAAGAAAATAGAGAGGCAAAAAAAGTAACAAGGTCTTTATTTGAGTTATTCTAACTTCTACTTTTATGTTAAGTGCTATCTTCACAAAGTTTTGGCCAATGAGAACAGAAATCCAAATAACTAGAATAAAGATAATAATCAAAACTCATCTCATAAATTCAGACAAATTAGTAACATGCTGTCCAAAATCTTTACCACTAGAAACCAGTTTTGTAAATCTTATGTGGCTATTAGTAGCCTTTATGTATTATTTAATTATATGATAGAGAGGAAAGTAATAAAGAAAAGAGCTATTAATCACTTAAATTGTTTTTAATCAGGAACTCTTTCAGATGAGGCTTCATAATCTATGATATTTACTTGGTGAGCACCCCCAAGTTTGGCACAAGGCCATTTTTACATGCTCTTACCCGGGCTTTATATAT
>JAUZSX010177230.1:0-15382 GCA_034780655.1 Idiosepius hallami
ATATAGCATAATGAGGAACCACATATACTCTGCCAGTATGTATGTATAGAAAACATAGATAAACAGAAAATAACATTTTTTATGAAAGTATTTTATTTTTTATATTTTAGACCATCCTTGTTTTTTCCTTAGAAAAAAAAAGTTGAGGACAGTCTTAAATATCAAATAAAATAATATAATAGATAAATACTTTCATAAAAGAGATAATTTTTTTTTTATTTCATACACACATACATATTTTGAATAAACACATGTATAGCATGGGCATGGTTTTATACCATTATTGAAATTCTCTTGAAACCATGATTGTATTATTTTAATATCAAATCTCTAGTTCAACTTAACATAATTTAGGATTATATTAAGCAAATAAAATAAAAAGAATCCGTGTAATAAGTACACAAATAAACTTGGAATAAAAAATATATATATTAATAAAACTTTAACAAAGACCATTCATTTCCAGGGGAATTTTCATACAAGACAAACAAGAAATTAGAGAAAACAGCCAATTATTGTAGCATAGGATCTTCAATAAGTCTTGGATATTTTAGGACAAAGCAACATGTGGGTATAAAAGAAATTTAAATTTGTTACAAATATACCAAAAGTTCAGCCTCATAATTGTAATGCTAATAATGGCTAAGAGATATGGAAATTCAAATACAGTGGATTACACTTTATTGTGTCCATCTATACAAAATCTTATAATTTCTGTGGCTATAATTAGCTGTTCATACATAACAAAGATAAAAACTTTAGGGAAATCTGTGTTCTTATTTCAAAATTTGTTTAGTAAATGACTTAGTGAAATTAAAGAGATGCTAAAATTTCACTTATTGACAGGAAAAAGATGGTTATCAGAAATTTGAAATTTTTATTAGTAGTTTTACTTCTTTACTGATGGCATTTAATATAAATTTGTGTAACATAATCAGATCATTATCTTATAAATCTTTTATACATTAACAGTAATTTAAAATGTTGATAACATATTGGCCTACATAATTGGAAAATTTGTTGTATAAGAATTGATGTATATATTGTGTAAACACATTTCATTTCATTCTGTTCATCATTATTAGTTCCATCAAACAGCCAATCATTTCCAGTTCATGAATGTTATTAAAAACTATTTCAGTAAACCATGAAATATATTTTCATATGTTTAACAAAGTAAAATTCTTTAATGTGCATTTGTTTTTATGATAATTGATGTTTTATTTTTAACAATTGAACATTTTGGACACAATTCAATATTGTAGAATTTGACAAAAGATAAAAACTCATAATTTTAATTTTAATTCATAATCTTCTACTAGAAATGATATAATCATGGCATCAAATTATTTCAATATTGATAAGTTTCAAACCTATTTATCACATGTATTTAAGAAGTATTTTTCATTTCTATAACTTTGATTGAAAAGGACAGACACTTCTTGTCTAATTAGTTTTTTCTTTCTAATTTATCCAATTTTTAGAAAAGAGTTTTAACATTAAGCTTTTGTTTTTTTAAATGATGTTTTCAGTAACAACCGATTTAAATAACAATCGGAATTGTATCTATTCCTAAAGAGAAATGCTTGCAAATGTCTGAAAGTAGAAGAAATTACAGATGATATGTTAAAAAATTAAAGTATGATGTTATAATTGGAAAAAAATGAAGATAAAACTATGAATAAACAAGAAGTGTATGTTCTTTTCAATAAAACACACACACATATATATTTATATATATATGTGTGTGTGTGTGTGTGTAAATATGTATATACATACATAGATCCACACCCACACACACACACACACACACACACACACACACACACACACACACACACAGTGGTACTTTGAGGTACAAGTTTAATTCCAGTTTAATTCTTACTGTGACAGAGCTGAGTTGTAACTTAATTTACTTGTACTAAACATTAATTATCCCAATATAATTGAAATGTCATTAATTTGTTCCAGCTGAAAAGTCCAAAGTAAAATAGATAATTGCTTTAGCTAATTTTCAGGAGAGGGTTAAGGGTTTTCTTGAAAAAACATTATTTCAAAGTTTTTCTTTTTTTTAATAATCTATTCCTCCACTGCTTATAAAACTTTCAAAGGGTTTATGATTATGATAAAAATGAAAACAGAAAGTCTTCAATTGAAAATCTTCAAATGTGCCCCAAAATTGTAAAGCATTCATTCATTTTTAATTTTGATTTATGAGGAGGTGGTAAGTGGAACAAAATAAATTCAAGTAAAAGAAAAAATAGTTTTCCAGATAAAAATTCACAAAAATATTTCAAAACAAGTAAAGCTTGCATGGTCCCTCATGATTGCACAGTGGAGCATAAAAAAAGGACATACATCATGATATTTTGGACAGAAACCTTAAAAGGGGTGTTTTTAGCCCCCAAAAAGCCCAGGGGGACATAAACCAAAATTTTATCACATTCCAAAATACTGAATTTACATTTGGAACAATTTCCTCCACATTTTGGCCAAGTTTCAGAAAAATGGATGAATCAAAAGTTATGAAGCAAAAAGTGTCATTTTTTTTTTACCATTTTGGGGTGTCTTTTGACCATTTTAGGTCCCTGGGGACACAACGAGAATTTTCTACCTTTTTTTACATATAAAAATTGTGGCAAAATTTCAGAAAAAAGTAATGGATGGTTATCCTGCAATCATCTGGATGCATGGAAGGACGGATGGACACACACACGCTACTGAAAACAATGGTCCCTCTCCGTTAAATCAGGAGACCAAAAATGTTTAATTCAATGAAACCCAGATATTAAAGAGATTTTCAAAAAACTAGGTGCACTTGAGTATATAAATCCTGGATTGTAAGTCAGAGCACAAAAATTGATTTTTGTGGAAAAATATGATTTGAATTTTGGAAAACTTGTATGTCAAGATACTGGTATCTTAAGGTACCACTGCATATATATATATATATATTTATTTATATATATATATATATATACATACATATATGTGTGTGTGTGTGAATAAATATACATGTATATAAAAAAAGTAGCTTAAGAAAAAGAGAAAATATCACATGCTTTGAAGATAATTGGTAAAGCAATAAAATAATGTCTTTGTCAAAATAGTAACATTCTCTACAAGAAAATATTAATGAAACATCATTTTTAGATACAAAAAAGGAAATTTGGATACAAAATCCAAAAAGTATTTGCTTGCAAATACCAAACAATGTAGGATAAGAGACAACAGCACAATTAATATTGGATAAAGATAATAGAATTTGCATGTTGATCTGCTACATAAGCATCAGCAAGATAAAATCTGACTTTAGGAATTTTTCTTTATCTTGTCTTGGATAATTGTGTAAAAAATAATTGTTATTTCTAAAAATCATAAATTTTACAAACATTTTTAAAGCATAACATTATTTGAGGTTTTAAATAATAATCCTGTTGTAGTAATAAGAAGTGTAACTTAAATATTTTTTTAAATCCAGGAAACTCTTTTCTACATGTAATACTATTGAAGATAAATATGTCCCTAAACTTGTATAATGGTGTCTTTAAGCCTTTCTTTTAATTAAATGAATAAAATGAAGTTAAAAAATATTCATGAAAAAAAACAGAACCATTTCAATAACTCAATACCAATATTTTTTTTAAATAAATCCTAAATAATTCTCTAAAGAATGAATCTCATTAAACTTTCAAAAAGTTCCAAAGATTTCAGTTTTAAAATGTGCTAACAAGAAAACTTTTTTCTATTTCTTTAGACTTTTTAATAATTTAAATTTCAGAATTATATTCTATCCAAAAACAATTTTGATCCAGTAGTTTTTTTTACAAATTTCATTAGTATAAAATCTTGTAAAACATAGAAATAGTAAACTATTTAAGATTATTTTTTTGCCAAGAATAAATGAAAAAGAATGTATGGAATAAATTTATTTAATGTAAAAACCAAGGCAGGATTGGAACACATGCATTTAAGATTTCTATTTTGGCTGCAAGCTTTGCCAAAATACAAGAAGCAAAATTTAATTATTGCCAGCATTCCCAGTTATTGTGAAAAGCTAATGTTGTCATATTCTTTGTCCATCCAGAGACACAAAATTTTTTTTTTTGATAGAGGCATAAAATGAAACCAAATACTTCAGTGCTTTTAAACAAAACAAGACAGAAAAGGATCTTAAGCTTTCTTATTTTTCTTATGATAATGTCATAATTTGCTGTCAAATCATGAAAGATGAATCAATAATGAAAAAAAAATATTTATGGAAAATTAACTGAATGATTTACAGAAACAACTGGGGATAAAAAATAATTTATCCTTAATAATGAAGAATACAAACATTGACTAAAATTATTAGTCATATAATAATACTGACTAAACAATTAATCTACAAAATGATGATAATGATTTTATTATTACTATTATTATAATGATAATGACAATAGTAATAAAGTTAAGGACAAAATATGAAGGCATTATAAATAATCATAATCAACAATAAAAAAAATTTAATGAAAATTCAATTTTTGACATCAAGCACATTACTAATAATATTTTGTTCTAACCATTGACTCCAGGATATATATGTGTGCATATTAAATTATAATTGATGATACATTTTTACAAAAAGTTAAATAGTGTGATTATTATCATTTTGATAATAATATTATTTAACTTTTTATTATTTTATTATCATTATTATTTGTATGATGATGATGAGGATGATGATGATAATGATAATAATAATAATTTTAATAATAATAATAATAATAATAATAATAATAACAATAAAAATAAAAATAATAATAATAATAATAATAATAATAAGATAATGTGTATGAACATGTATGCATATACATATATAAGTATTTTGCCTAAGAATACATTTCAATATAAATATGCTTAGGAACTAAACCTCATTATTCTCAACTGCATGACACATATTTTGCGTCCCTAGATGCAAAAGTCAGACACAAAAGCCATATATTAACATCATGCAATGCGTATCACGATTTACCAATGTTGCAGAAGAAGAGAATGTCAGGGCACAGGCATAGCGAGGAGAAGGGCCAGCAAGACAAGGAGAAGGAGGAGCAAGAATTGGAGAAAGTTGAGTAGGAGGCAGGGAGGTAGGTAGGTAGGTAGGTGAGCTAATTTGTTGTGAGACTGACATCTATACCTGTCTTGCCATAGCTGTTACTCAATGCTGCTGAGTTTTATCTGTCACCGGAACATTCGGTTGTTCCCGAACACTGTCCTTCTGATGACCATTCTTGTCAGTTTCTTTCTCTGCAAGATGATCGTCTTGTTGGCTCTTTTCATTTTTCTCATTGACTTTACCTTCATTTTTTGTATCGCTGTCCGTTTTAGGACTTTCATCTTTGTCTGACATTTTTACATCTTTGCTTGCAATTTCAAGCTTATTATCTTTCTCTTTGGACTGCATTAAACTTTCATGAAGCGCAGTATCACCCTTACCCATAACACGCACCTGTTCAGGCATTATTGCCTGGCTGCTGCTTTCCTTAACGTTATCTTTTGGCAAGCCATTGACATCAAAAGTTTCTTTTGCTGCTTTCAGATTTTTCTGTTCTTGAGATTCAAGAACCACTTCTTTGGCCATTTCATGATAATCATTCTTTTCTAGTCCATTCAATCCAGCAGTTTTGCTATGATCACTGACCATTTCTTTAACTTCTTTACCAATTTCTGAGGCAAACAAATCTGCACTTGAAATCTTCACATCATTGTTATTATTTTCAATTTGGTTAAATTCATTAACCTTTTCCTTGTTAGTGTCTTCCGCTTTTGATAGAGTATCTTTCATTGGGAATGACTCAAATGCATCTTGTTTGTCTTTGTTGTTAGACATATCAGGCTGTCCAACAATAATTTCTTTTCTTTGACCTTCTCGTAGACACTCAGTTGTCTGAACTTTTGAGAAATCACATAAATCTTCAACAACTGCTTTTTTATCATCTGTTAATTCTGGAGATTTACCAAATTGATTGTAAGATGTTGCCATTCCAATATCTTTGAGTTTTTCATTGGATTTCTCAGCTGTTTCTTGAAGTGTCATCATTTTTTGCTCAGAAATTGAATCTTTATCAAAATTTCCAAATTCATTTTTGTTTTCCAATTGGCTTTGTCCATTGTTTGGTACTTTACTTTGTTCCACCATTATTCCATGGCTTTGATGGACATCATTTTCTTCAATGACTTGCTCACTAAACAATTGGTGCACTTTATTATTAATCACTTCAGTAGGTTGATCTATGAATGCTGCAAAGCTTTGTTGAGTAGTTTGTTCATGATTTTCTTTGCCAATCAATTGTTCGTCTAATCCCTTGAACTGTTGCTGCACTTGATCTGATAGCTTTTCAATGTTCTTGTCACAGAAATTGTGTGGGAGTGGCTCTTCAAACTGCTGCTTTGATTCTTGCACAAAATGTTTTTCAGTTGACTGTTTTAGAGTTTCTTGACCAAAATTATTTAGAGTTTGGTCTGTAAAATGCAGAGGGGATTTATCACCAACTAAATCATATGATGCATCACTAAAATGATGAGGAGAGGATTCTCTCGATTGTTGTTTGGGTGTTTCCACAGACTGATAAGCATATTCTGGCACATCATCCATATCTTGCTGATAGTGATCATCAGAAAATTGACCTGAGCTCTTTCTATTGAACTCATCCTGCTGCAGAAGGTCACTAACCTTGTGTAGTTCTTCATAGGTATTCATTGGTAGTTGGCTTACATTTTCATGTACCTGGGGTTGTTGAGTAACTTGTTCTTTAAACTGTTTTTGTTGAAGGTGATTGTTGGCCGGTTCTTCATGCTGACCCCCAATATTTTGTTTGGAGGAATCAGGGAATTGTGTTTCATATTGGTCCATAACTTTTTCACATGGTTTATCAGTGAATTGCTGTTTTTGCCCCAAGGTTGTTTGGGAATTTTCATGGCTTTGATCTTGTGTCAGTTTGGAAATCTGATTGAAAGGGTCATTAAACTGTGAATATGGTTGTTGTTGTTGACCAACTTCTTCATGAAACTCTTTCCCAAAGTTTTGTGAATTCTCATTAAGATCTGTGGGAAATTTAGTATGATCTTTATCATGAGAATGTTCATGGGTTTGTTTATCAAATTGAGATACAGATGAGGATTCACTTATCTTTTCATGAGGCGGTTCACTGACTTGAGATTGGGAAGAGGGTTCACATATCTTATCATTGAGCTGTCTAGTGAATTGAGATTGGGATGAGGGTTCACTCATCTTATCATGGGTTGGTTCACTAAAGTGGGATTGGGATGAGGGTTCACTCATCTTATCATTTGGCTTTTCACCAAAGTGGGATTGGGAAAATGGTTCACTTATTTTATCGTGTGACTGTTTGTCATTGAATTGTGATTGAGATGAAGGTTCATTCATCTTACCATATGACTGTTCACTGAATTGGGACTGGGATTCAGATTGGGATGAGGGTTCACTCATCTTATCATGTGGATGTTCATTGAATTGGGAAAATGATTGATTCATCTTATCATTTGGCTTTTCCCCAAAGTGGGATTGGGATGAGGGTTCACTCATATTCTCATGGGTCTGTTGACCTAATTTGGATTGGGGTTCAATCATTTTTTCATGGGGCTGTTCTACAATTTGGGATTGAGATGAAGGTTCATGCATCTTATCTTGTGCCTGTACTCCAAATTGTGATGGAGATGAAAGTTTATCAGTTTTATCAGTAAACAGAGATTGAGATGTGGTTTCACAAACATCTTTAGATGATTGGTTACTGAAATGAGATTGGGATGCAGGTTCATTTCCTTTCCCTTGAGATTTTTCATTAGATAAAGAATTTGAGTGTTCACTCATTTCTTTCGGTTGTTCACTGAACTGGGATTTAGATAATGGTTTATTTATTTTTTCATTATGCTGTTCTGGGATTTGAGATTGTGATGAGAGTTCACATGTCTTTTCATCAGTTTGTGCCATGTAAGTTTGTGGCAAGGATTCACTCATTTTCTTACGAGGTGGTTCATCACATTGAGATTTAGAGGAGGGTTCACTTAGGTCTTTATGTTTTTCACTGAATGGGGATGGAGAAAATGGTTCAGTGAATTGAGATGGTAATGCTTCCCTCAATGTTTCATGAGGCTGTTCGAAAGGTTTCAATTGAGGTTCATTCATCATCACATGGGCTTGTTCACTGAATTGTGATTCAGATGAAGTTTCACTCATTTTCTCATCAGGTTTTTTATCAAATTGTGAATGGGATAAACCACTATCTTTTTTATTATTTTGATTAGTGAAGTTGGATTCGATCGATGCCCCTATTTTTTCATTAGATTGTTTCATTAAATCTGTTTGTGGTTGCTCATTGTTTTTTTCATTTGTCTTCTCACCAAACTGAGACTGTACTGGCTCATTTATCATTTCTTCAGGTTTTCCAGTATCTTGTGTTTTAGAAAAAGATTCATTCATTTTTCCAAATGTTTCTTTAGGTGTTTCAGCTTGATGATGCATAGCCATCTTTCCTTGATCTTTTTCAGAGAAGAGTGAATGAGACAAGGTTTCATTGATCTTTCCATTTTGGGAATCATTAAATTCAGCTTGAGATTGTGTTTCATTAAGCTGTGGTTGAGATGGTTTATTCTTTGTTTCAATTGTTTGAACAGTGAATGGCATCTGAGTTGGCGTGCTAAGTTCTTTGGCATTTTGAGCTTGGGAATGCTCATTATTCTCTACTTTTGACTGATCATCAGTTTTTTCTTTTGGTTGTGAATCCGTAGACAATTGGTGAACCTTATCATTGCTGATTATTCTAGGACTTGAATCAACACCCATTGGTTGAACCTGGTCACATAATTTTTGAGATCCCTGATCATGAATAGCCCCACTACTCTGGTGTGGGGACTCTTTCTTAGACTGTTTGCTAAACGATTCTTCATCCTTATATTTGTCAGAAAGAGATTTATCAACTTGTTGTTCCTTCTCTTGTTCTTTAACATCAACCTTTGGCTGTTTGTCAGAGAGATTTTCCTGTTGTTGATGCTTGCTGGAATCTACTTTAGGTATGTTAACCTCTGGATCCTGTGGCTGTACACTAATCTGACGAAATCCTTCTTTTAGCTGTTCACTGAAGTGTCCATTGGGCGATTCATTGAACTGCTCTTTGGACAATTCACTGAACTGCTCTTTGGGTATTTCCTTACATGGTTCAGAGACAGGTTTGTCATACTGCACATTGTTATTTAATTCATTCAATTGATCTTTGGGGAAATCATTCAATTGCTCAGAGCTAATTTGACCGGGGAAGGATTCAGAGATTTTATCCCTAGTACTCTTATTCATTACCTCAATGGAAGGATCATTCATTTCCTCCTTGATAGGTGCCTCTTCAGTTTTGGCTGTTTCAATTGGTCTTGCTTCTTCTTTAGGAGAAGCTGCAACATCATCTTTTGGTTCAGGAGTTGGCACCTGGATCTCAGCTTTCTCCTGAAAATGTTTAGTTAGTGGGGTTATTAAAGATTAGTATCAAATAATAGTAAGACTCCTTCAAAAAGAGACATTAAGTGCAACAAATAAAACAATAAAAATGAACGATTAATCAAAATATGGCTTCTCTAAACTATCCACGTGAGATACTGAAATAAATAAAGGTTCCTCGGTGTTTAGTATATCTGTTTTTTATAAATGACTGATACACTTAAAAACATTTACTTTAAGATATATTGAATACATTTTAGGGATTAAACCATATGCATAAAAAGTTGTCTTTAAGAGGCTAGAGTCAGTTGGGTGAAAAGTTTGAGAAGCCCTTGAATAAAAAAACAAAATAAATGGAAATAAAGGAAACAAAAACAAATAAATTCAACGAAAAGTTAATTTCTTTTACACAAAGAAGTCTAAGTAATTTTAAAGATATTTTTGGCATTACATGAGTTGATAAGACATAAAACAAAGTAGTCAACATAAGTTATCTGTTTATATTGGTTAAGGTGATGGTTTTTATTATTTATATAATTAGCATCTTCATCTGATTTGCTATATTTTCTTTGATTATATACTTCAATATCAAAGAAATTTCATCACAGGCTATCATATTTTTTTAATTGAACATGTGGCATGATTTTATCTGTTTTATTCTGTCAAATAATACCAAAGTATATTTAAAAATTAGATGTTGTTTATTTAGATTTAAATTAGAATCTTCTTTTAGATTAAACCTTATATAATTTAAAATGTCAGTCAACTTTTAAATATTACTAAAGGTTTGTTCAAAGTATCATAAGTATTGTACATTTCAATAAAAATAAGTATTGTACATTTCAACAAATGTCAAAATAGTTGATGCAACAATTAATGTTGACAGTATAATGAACTTTTTCATTACCTGTTTTCTTTATTGCATTATCTATTGAGTAATTTAATGAGCTGCACTTTGATCAATACATAAAATAGCAAAGAAGCATTAAAATGCTTTTTATTATTCTTTTTATACAATTTAAACGCAGAAGCATTATATTAACTTACTATATTAACCACAATAGCCTAAAGTTGGGATTTTTATAAAAATCTTTAGATTTATATACAAAAACGCTTTAAAACAAATGTTTAAACAACCACAAATTATGTTAAATTCATAATATTGATACAATGAAAAATCAAGTAACCTTTGTATGAAATAATTTAATAATATTTCTTAATCTGTTACATGTTTAGATACAGTATACAGAGTTTTGCTGTTAAATAATACTATGCAAACTACAGATCATTAGTAAACTTGATATTAACTTTTTTTAAAGAAAGAGATGTTAGTGATGGAAATTAATTGTGAAATAATTCACAATTTGAGAAAATTCTGGAAAAGAAAATTGTTATCATATCCCCAGATTCCTTTGAATTAAACAATTCACATAAAAAGAATCAAAAAATAAATTCCAGAAGAAAACAAAATTATAAATAAACAAAAAATCTTTTCAGAAAGAAAAGAAAAAAAGAAATAATTCAACAATTAAACACATTGAAAAAATTTTAAGAAGTAATAAAAAAAAAATATTCTCAATTAAAATGTTCAAGTTAAAAGAAATAAATCTTTGAATATTGAGAAAAAAAATCAAGAACCAAACAAAGAAATAAATGAATTAAAGAAAAAAAATCTTAATTTCAATAAATCCAACAAAATTTTGTTTTCATTTTTATAAAAAGAAACAAAAAAAGAAATTTTGATGATATCAAATGATAGAAATGACAAAATTTACAATATTTAAATATATCAGTAAAAGATATTTTAGTTTATCGCTATAATCATTTAAAAAGTTCTTAAAAGTTATCCTATGAAAATTAGTTTAATTTTTTCTTCTCAAATTTAATCTTATTCAGATATTTCTAATTTTCAATGTTATTCAAAATTCTATGTACTGAACTTTCAAAATATGGATTTATTATTTATATTAGATATAATTTCACTAATTCCCTCATGTTGGTGGATATAAAATACAGATACAATATTGATTAACATATATAAAATCAAAATGTTCATACAATCTAACTCTGACCTTCACCTTCACATTAGAAATTATTTTCAACAACTTTTTTATGGTAACTGATGAAATAATGACAATGAACTGAAATGGGCTAAACCAAACCCTTTTACCTATCTCCACCAAAATGAAGGATCCACATAATATTTATTCAAATCTAATATAGTTTTAAATTTGATAGAGATAAAATATTTGGTATATAGAATAGATTTAAAAATAAAAGAATTGATCAATTTGGTAAAGAGTCATTTATTTTGTAATGAAAAAAAGGAAAATGTCATTCTTCAGCCAACACTGAGCCAATCCATTAAGTACTTCAAAGAATTTCACAGCATGAACTTGTTTCTGGTGTTGTCTGTGAAGGTTTGGCCTGATAAAGTAAGATAACAAATAGAATTTTCAACTGGGAAGAAATTGATTTAAAAAAAATTAGTCCTTAAGAAAATAGAAATAACTGCATTACTTTTATGATTGTTCTAATAGCAAGAGAAGTAGTATTCCAATACATTACCACACTTTGAATTTCCTCTAAAGGATAAGAGAATGTTTTCCATTTTCTTAAGCAGGAACAATCCAGTTTAAATTTACCCCAAATAATTATTCTAGGCCAAACAAAGACTTTCAAAATAACATTGAATTGGAATTATGTATCAATTAACAACCATTTAATAATTTTCAAGAAAGTGTTTGAAATTAAGTAAAGTTGGTTAGAAAGATTTACTTACCTTTAATTGAAATGGTATTTTTTTAAATTTTGCTTTAAAATAGTCTAGAATTCATCTTTTAAATAATTAAGTTTTAGCTCTTTCTCCCTACTATTGTTATAACCGCTCAATTGTTTAGACTATAAATAATTGTTATATAATTATGATTAAAAAGTTTTTCAACATAAAAGTCTCGCTTTAAAGTTTTTTAATTTATTCATTTTTAAATGTATTATTTTAAAAAAAATTTAATTATCAATTTTAAGTAATTATATTTAGACATCTTTACTTCTTATAGTTTTCAATATATACAATTTAGTATCTTAGCAACATAAGATTTCATTATAAATTTCTAGTGTTTATAAATTTCTAACATAATTTCTGGTTCCTATTCATTAGATTAATAATACCTTTTTTTCTATATTCAGAATATGAACATTTACAATAAGAATTCTATATCAGCTCTCAAGTTATACCATTAAATTACAATGTAAATCAAATTATAATGAAAATTTATCTGTTGAAATACATTAAATTGAGAAAATAGAAATAAGGAAAAGTAAAAAAAAAATGACTAGTTCTTTAAAAAAAAAAATGAAAATGAATAGAAATCAAGTATATTTTGTGGCCAAAATGACAGCCTTTTGTAATAAAAAAAACAAAAAAAAAAAAAAACCACCCTGCACAAATGAGGAAGTATAAAAGAATGGTGTTACTGCATGATTGGCCTTCATTTTAACAAAACATTTTTATTTATACAAAATATCCAAATAAGTAACTGATCAAAGAGAAAAAAATTATAGTTGAATAGAGAAGTGCCTTTTATTTGCTGTTTATTTTACTTGATAAAAAAACAATAATGCATTTGTTTATGACATCTCAAAGGAGGATGAATGAATAAAGTTGTCAAGAAAAACTAAAATTGAATAAAGTTAAATGTATACTAAAATAATACATGTTAAAAGATGTTAAAACTTGATTTTGATCAGATATTATTTTCTCAAAAACTGTGATTTGAAGCAGATACTATTCTAATCAAATCAGTGTTGCCCTTCACCTAGATGAGCTACTCTTCCGAGTTAACAAGCCCCATCTGCCCGAGGCAGCTAATGTGAATGCAATGGTTTGACTGGGAATTGAACTCTCATACTATGATTCCAGAGCCTGAGTTTTTACCAATGCTCCACTGTCGCCCTGTGGATTCCTCTGCTGCCAGTCGTCATAGGTTTGCTTCACTGGATGTGGGCATTGGAGCTTCAGAGGCTGTCTATCAAATGCACAACAGATAAAGCACCAATAATTACTGTGCTAGTGAGTTGGGCACCAAGGTGGAATACTGAAGCCCCAACTAGTCATAGTCAAGTCTAGCTGACTGCAGATTATTATTTATCATTAATATTCTAATCAAGAAATAAAAGAACAATTTGTAAATATTCTTTTAAAATTAACCTGCTTTCAGTTAACATTTCACTTTAAATAACATAGATTACTTTTTTATTAGCTAATTAATATATATATATATATAAATATATATATATATAAATCTTGGGGTTTATGTAATTTAATTTAGAGTAGTTTCTATCTGTGGGGATAACACAAAGTTGTTAAAAACAAAAAAACAGAAACACCAAATAACAAAGACAAGGGCAAAATAGAAGAAAAACTTAGTTTCAAATTGTAGAATAAGCAGAGTACCAAAACTATTAGTTTTAAAACAATTTTTCCGAGCTAAAAGCTAAAATCATTGCAATTTTTTAAAAACTGTTGTACATTCATCTTAAACTATTTATCAATCAATATTCATTTGATAATGTCTTAAGTTTATTTTCCCAGTTTGTTTGTTTTTTTTGTCTGGATTTCCATGGTCTTCCTCTAATTTTTATACACATTTGGAGTGATACACCTGATGGATTTAGACAAACTTTTAAGATTTTTTTTAATGAAAAAAAGAAAAGAAAAAAAAGTAATTGAAATAGGTTAACATACGGGTGTTGATCCTTTTGCCTGTAAAAAGAAAATAAAAATAAAAACTTTTAGAAAGCTGTATTTTTAAAATCTGGTAAGAGCGAATAAATTTTTCAAGTAATAAAATAGGGTACAAAGTCTCACAAGGTTTCATTGGAAAATTATGATTTTCTTTTAAACCAATAGTCTTTCCAATGACACACTATAGACTCAGAATAAATCTAAGAAGTCAAAGAAAATCAAGTAGTATTTCATGAATAGAATCTTTTTCTTTATAATTTATTTATTTATTTTTAATAATGAATCATTCTATGTTTAGTTATTGAGTTATTTTGTTGTTATTTTTTGTTAATGATTATATAAATTCAATTAAAAGTATTTGGCTTGAATTTTTTAGTTTAAAAGAAAAATGACTTGAAAATCATGAAATGATCTAAGGGAGATTACTGCATGATAGAAAATTATCAAACTCAAAACTACCATCACCACCACTAGAGTATACGCCCATTTAAAATAACTAGTTTTAAAATTATTTTATAAATTTTACTTTTAAGTATTGCATTTTTTTTTACATAATTCATTTCAAACTAAGTTTTAAAAATTCATTAATGGAACAAACTATTTCTAATAAATATTCTACTCAATTATCAAAAATCTAGTTTCTATGCAGGAGGTTTTAATGGCAAAAATAATAGAAATTTCTGTTTATCACTAATAAAGGCAGCAATCTGACAATTTGCAGTTTGAGTCTTGATGTGGCTTACTTATTTTAGGCTATCAAATTCAGAGTATGACACAATAAATTTATAAAATAAACACACAGTAGTATATATTATATAGTATAATCAATTAATATACATACTGTTGTTATTATATTTAAATTTGATATACGAGAGGACTGCAAACATTCTAGGGTACAATTCTATAGTTTTAGTAAGAAAGAATCATCCACAATATGTGAATTGTGATGATGGAATCAGGTGAATAATTATTCTTTTAGTTAATTATCCTTAATTGTCAGTTTTATATAATTTCAAATAGGTTAACTAACCAAAATCTGCAAATTGCTAGAGTCTTCTGATTTGACAAGAATAATCAATATATATATATATATAGAAATACATACAAACATATATATATATATATATATATATATATATATATAATCTATA